>JARJDZ010010172.1:0-102806 GCA_030264555.1 Aleochara sp. GC000083
ATTACTACCAAGCTCCTACAATATTATTGCAATGTAAAAATATATTGAAATGTGATACATACCATGTGATTTGCATGAAGAGGTAGTGGTAGCAACGTCGTGCTACTGAAACCTGGGACCCCTCGCTCCGGACTAAAAGTTGGACGCCAAAGATTGGGCCTTCTTGGAGTAGATGATCAATTGTTTAGCTGCCATCATCATATGCATTGAACTACATAACTATATAATCAGATTGTGTTAGTAATTAAAACAATAACAACGAATTTTTATGACTTACATTAGATGTTAAAAAACAGCTGTTGTTGCTGAAGATGAAGACCCCATAAACTTAAAGATTGCAATTGGCAACTGACTTAGCTTTCATCAGTCAATTGCGTATCTGTAAAAGAAGAAGTAACATTGTTAGTCATGCATTTACCTCAAAACATTGTTAATATAACTTACATTGACTGTTTGGTAACATCCGCTGGTTGTGTCAGTCCTGTAACCCTGGACCAGGAGCCCTTACAGAGTGCTAACAACCGGAGCCAGTTGAACCCTGGTTTTTTAACGAGGTGTTACTCCTCGGACCCTCCTCCTTCCTTATCAATTGCATGATAAGGCCCCCGGCTTGGGACGGGTATAGCGGAGTTAATTAAGAATCAACCTCCAAATTACAAGTCATGTTGCACAAACAAATATTGACAAATAATGACACCATCAAACATAATTACACATAATTACTCAATTTCTTAACATTAATTAATGAGAGTCACTAACGAACGCTGAAAAGCACAAAATTACAAGATGGCGCAAAATTAACAAAAGCCGGTCGAATTTGTAAACAACTCCAATAACAATTGAGATGTTACCACTGTTACGCCAGGAGGGGGCGCAAGTGTCCAATTATATTAAAATTGTGACCAAATTTAAATACAATTCAACTTTCATAAAATTTGGCAGTAAAATGCATGCAACTGTACTTAAAAAATGTATGAGAATTTGATTTCTTGCGGAATGAGATGATCGAACCCTAGAGAAAACACACAATCATTATACGTATGTTCAATTCTCTTATTTGAAAATGTCATGCAAATAGAGAATGTAACTTATATTGTATGTCAAGATTTCCTTCTTCTGCATGCACTTTGTGTGCACAGATTTTTCTATAGTATTAATACCATAATGCAATTACACAAATTTTATATGTGAGAATTTCTTGCACTTCAAGTGATTCAAATTCAATTCAAGCTTATACATTAGGAAAAGCAAAGTTATTTAATTTTTAAAATAACTCCAACAAATTCTGACATTGATCAATGAGGCAATATTGAAAAATCAAAACCATTTGAATCTAATTTAATTCCTAATCAAAAGTTAGTTATTGTTGAAACTCTAATACTTTAAAGTTGAGTGATATTGAAGGCCCTATAATCCTGATACTGGCCTATCACATTTGCTGGTATAAAGTACCATCATATTTATTTCCACCTGTTTAAATCTATTACTTATCAAAAAACAACCAATAGGTGTCACAACATATGTTTAACAAAATGTTAGATGTAAATAAGAGTAATTGAACTAAAATAACTATCATATGTAATCAAACATCATTAGGTGTATAACTACTGTAAATTACATCATGGTAAATAACTTACATATTTGTATAATAGAACTGAATATGCATCACTTTAAAAATATTAATAAAGAAATAATTAATAATATCTAACAAGTTTAAATATTCAATAAATACAATGTAGAACTTCGAATATAGATAAATCGGATGTATAGCAAGTTTCCGTCATTTTCCCTTCTTTGTATATATAAAAAATACTCATAACAACGTCAATTAGAAATACAGCACTTCTAAAGACGATAATCATCATGTACCTACCGCTTTTGGTGTGGCATCACACATCTTATCCAAGCTAATCTTAAGCGAGTCGTTTGCATGCCTGGCGCCAACTGGTCTTAGGAGGTCATTTATTCCAGAGATAAATTTGTCAGTCATGCGTTCATTCAGGTCCGTACATATTTCAGCTTTTGCCTCCACCTTTACGGTCGTCTCGTAATCGGCGCCAATGCTTCTGCTTTTCTTACGCTTGCGCTCCACTCTAGGACACACCTTGTAGAATTCGTTCAACTGCTGCCAGCGCTGCTCCCACAAGCGTTTTTGGCGTTCCGCTAAGTCCGAATGCTTTGCGATGAAGTCTGTGTCTTCCGGTAGCAATAATTCCCAGCCTTTGTTGTGCTTCAGCTTCGAAATGCCGGTGAAAATTTCCTTGACCTCTTCGGTGGGTAGTCTTATCGTTTGGCTGACTTTCCGCCGCTCTACGTAATCCTGTTTGGTAAACAAATACAGCTACGAGAAAGATATGGCTGATTAATTCTGGGGAAGCGATGAGCAAAGATGAAATTCATAAATTTGTACGAACCACATAGTCACGTGCTTTGCACATTTGCTCGGCGGCGACGCCGCTGACAGCTGAGAAGCTGTTTTCGGGATAGAGAATTTCGGACTTGGCGACCCAGTTTCCGCGGACCAGGACTGCAACCTGGGGCAAGCTTTTAATCACAGCATCTTGCGTAATCCCCTTTCCGGACGCCAGCAGCAACATGAGTTGTTGAAATTGTATCATTTTTGCTAGAAAATTAAATTGAATTAGATTGTAAATAACCAATGAGTACTTTTTTTCTGTATAATTACTGTCTTTGAGTAGCAATCTACACTGTTCTTGGACAGGCAGAACCCTCAGTGAGTGCAGGGACACCACATGAGATGGCAATGATGGCTTGATAACTGCTTGCTCCTGATCATCAGGTACAAGCAGCTTTACATACTCTGCAGGATTGATACTTGACATCTGACCAGTATCTTCCAGGTTCTCAGCAAACAGGTGATCTCTTAGAAATTGGCTCTCAGCAGAGGCTTGACCATACCAGCTGCAATCAATCCATTTTTCCGCGTCAGCCTTCTCCTTCAACTGCTTGTAGGTCAGCTCTTTTGCCTTCAGATTCTTGTCCATCTCATTCCTAGCAAATTTCACAGTAACAGCTTGAGCATTTGAGGGACCAGCCTCCTCATCAAATTCATCACTAGTATCCTTCTTGTTCTGCTTCATACATTTGTCAATGAAGTCAAGTGTGGGATGCATCTGTACAAAGCCTTCAAGTGGTGTAAGGTGAAATTCTTTATTATGTGCGTGGTAAGCCCCGATTGCATACCTTTTTGTATCAGGCACCACTTGTGAAGATGTGTAAATGATTTTGTCCACAATATTGTTGGCAAACACTTTCTCCTTCTCCTTCTTCTTGCTCGACGAGTCGCGCATCGACGCGTCCACGCGTCTGGCAAGGTCTTCAGCACGCATGGAGTCAAAGTTGTATGATTGAGTATTGATTGACATCTCCAGCTGGACCTGTTTGTGATTTGGCTTGAACTGGCTTCTCTGGATCACCACGTTGGCATTGTTCTTGGGGCGCAGCGGGTATTGAAAGATGTACATTTGCTTTGCCAGGCGCTTCGACAAAAAGATGGGCACCTGAAGAAAATCGACATGCATTACGAACTTGCAACAACACATGGTTGTATAACCTATAAATCAAGCAAGCTACGTACTTCTTCGACTACTGGATCGTCGTCGGGCCGCAGCATTCCGTTGTGCAATGTGGCCATCGTTGAAATTGTTGATTGTTTGTTGCCCGCCGAAGATGAGGATTGCACCACAATGCTGGCGAAGACGCACCCGTTTCACTATCGCATCACAAAGCAAATGCAAGAAGCGTATCGACTTGGCTAAAATGCGCCGAGAGTGCACCACGCGTTTTCACGGTTGCCTATAGTTTATGCATGGAGAATCTCTTGTTGCAAAATTGTGGAGGGAGAGAATTAACTTCTCCTCTCCAGCCAAATAAATAAACATTGCGCTATGGAAAAAGTGTAAATATTTTTGGGTAAACGAATAAATTAGTATTCTGAATATTAAAGGTAAAATTGTTGCAAATTCACCGAGTATAAACGGAGTATCATGATGTATTGTGTATACATGGTTGCATATAATGAAATCATAAGTTGTAATTTTATGATGTCAATTTCAACACAAGCAACGTGAAATTTGAAAACTCGAATAAAATTCTCAAACGACAAGAAGTAATTTAATACATTTTGGACTGTAAGTATGATACAAAAGATGAATGAAAATTCTGCAGCTATAAAATCTCATTCCCATGTTGCAAGTTGTTAGTTATTGTTTGTGTTAAAGTTTTGTGGGTTTCCAATTCTTGCTTGTAGACCGTTTTGACGACGAATCTATGGGGAAAAATAGTGGATCAAGTTACGTTTGTGCAGTTAGTTCGTTGCACACCGTTCGTTCTTCCCAAGCGGAGCCCAAACAAGCGAGTAGAAAAGAATCGCGGTTGTGAACAGGCAAAAGGGCACAGAAATCAAAGTAACTAGCTCCTTTTAATTCGACACTTGAAATCATTTTCTATTATGATATTTGTAACAAAAAGTTACCCTGTTACAGAGATCGTTGAGTCGTGAGCAACAAATGTGCCTTGGAAAATCACATGGTCGAAGATGGGGAGCGAAATGTGGAAGCATCGTCGCTTGGGCTGCACACATAAAACGAGCAGGCAGTGTAATAACTTTTCGAGTGAGATATCATAATTTGAAGGAGAAAAATCGTTTTTATTGTGCATAATAAAGTCGAACTTTATAGTTCACCAGCTTCGCACGGAGCACATGGTTTCGCCTGGGACGTGGAGGACCAACATCGACAGACGATGATCTCAAAAGTCAGCCAAACGCAACCGTAATTGAACGTATCGTAAATTTAATTACGACACATCGGCTCCAACGCTGGCCGCGAATCGATGGATCGATGTCTTCGACGATTTGCCAACATTATAATTGGCATGTATGCTTGCAACTCGTGCGAATCTTAATTATGCGACACTTCATTGTCGTGAATGCTGGGCGTCACATCAGGAGTTGTTCAATTCGCAACTTCAGCGAGTCAGTCAGCAGGCTGGGTCCAGCCGAGCCGTAAAACGGATTTTTATGAATGGTTTTTATAGGTGAGGATTTACTACTGCTCGATTTTGCATCTCGTCGACTGCGCTGGCCGTGGCGACGCAGACATAAAGCGAAATATGAATACCTTCGGCTTCTTTCTTGGGCGCACTTTCCAGGAATCAAATTAAACCGTCGAGTGATTTACACCGATTTGTTTGTGCGACATTCGTCCACATCTGGGAGCAGACTTCGAGGCGATCTGCAGCTCGTTTCGCCGCTGTTTGACTGCGTACATCATTGGACATTATCCGAGATTTCAACTATCAAGCGCGTCGATTGAATTCGCCTCGGATATCGCCCAATGTTTCAGGTGCACACAATGAGATGTTTATGGGGAATTGAGAGCGTCCCACGGACAGTTCGAAGGTGATGCAGGCATGGATTTTGTTTCGTCTGGAGGAGCTTAGAAACGTACGTAATTCGCGATTACAATCTATTCGGAGATACGAAAATGGTAGGCTCTTAAATAACGATTTGCATTTCAGGAAGAAAATGCACGTGAAAATGGTGGAATGTTCATGGATGGCAAATACACTACAAGTCTACATTGTTTTCCTCGATGCTCCAACGCCGAAACGAAGTATAATAGATATCGATGCTCCAAATAAGCACACGCAATAACGACAAGCAATCGACATAAACTAATAGCCAACAATAGGTAGCACCGTTAGTGGGTTTGAGCAAATGGCATAAAATGCATCCGGTGCGCGACGTCCAATGCGATGCGATCAATTTATTGCTAATAAATCGATGAACGTGAAGCCACGTTGGGATCTCCTCGGATCCGACATTAGCTAATTTCCGTGCAGGTTTTATACAAACAACGAATAAATTGCAATTTATTTCGCCGTACGCGCCCAGCTTCCTCCATGTCGTCGGGTCTTCATTTGCGCCCATTCACGCACGGATTTTTCGCCGATGGTTATTGAACTTATCGAGCGGCGCGCAGCTTTGGCGAATCTCATTTTCCATCGCGCGCTCGTAAACCGCGCATATGATTGTCTTCGTGCAGCGTCTCGTTTCGCGCGCACAGGGCACGTAACAAGCCAGATGGACCAGCATCGCGATAATCTATCGCTTTGGCAGCGTGTTCTTCGGCGCGTTAGTGCCACTCGCGCGTTTTGATCTACGCTGATTTCGCTGGCGATCGTTGATTGTGCGTATATTTGCAGATTTGCGCGCTGCTCGCCGGGCCCCAGTTCGCCGTCGAACATCCATGACACGCGTTCTCGCGTCCGCGTAATCGCATGATAAATGATAAGTGAATATTTCTTATCTTAATCACCTGGTAGCGGATTGCAATTGGAGGCGAGCCATCGGGCGCAATGTGCGCGCATGTGTGCACGCATCGCTAATGAAGTGACCAAGATACGTGCTAATGACTCAATTTGAGCGCAGAATTTTTGCAGGATCGTATTATGATGATTGTTGGAGTTGTCACAGCCGACGATGCTTGGTTTATAGCATTTGAATGCGGGCCTCATCGGATGCTGATTAGATGGTTTTAAAGTCCGTTTGTTTGACTCTGGAAGTTCGATGATAATTAACTATACGATTGAGGGCTTACTTAATGTACTTACTTAAGAATATTGATGTAGTGCTAAAAAAGAAGAAGAGAAATATATATTTAAAATTCAGAAAATAACGAAATGTTTGTAAAAGTAGAATTTGTTGAGGCAGTATTGAATTTTTGGGTACAAAAACGATATTTATCGTTAACTTCATGTGAAAAAAAATTAACATTGAAAATTCGTTTTGATATCAAATTAAAGATAACTCAAATATTCAAATTAATGTTGTTGTATCTTTTTAGTTTTGGACGATATGGGTAAAAATAAACTGAAATTCCTCAAATTGGTTCTAATATGATCCTAACTAATTGAGATAATTTGATGGTGGTGTAGAAAATTTTCGAGAAATATCAACGAAATAGAGTGTCACATTAAATCAAATAATCTCTGAGAGTTTCTTCGAAAAATTGTGTTATTGAGTTTGATATGCTACGATTAAGTTACTAAATATATATTAGTTCTCTAGCTATGATGGGTTGATAAACACTAAGAGTCAGGTGATACTCAAAAAGTCCTGACAAAGTCAAAGAAAGAGACTATAAGAAAAGTGGCATGTTCTAACGTTGACTAATAGGCACTAATGTAATGCCAGCCGGAGCAAGATGTGACTTTATGATCGGTAATCAATTACACGTATGCGTAATGGCAGCAGTGCATAAATTTGCCATCGAGAGCCCGAACTGTACTCCAACACCATCGAATCGTCGTCGTCGTGCACCAACGTGGTGCACATTCGGACGGACTACGTGCAATCGACCTGTTGATACTCGCCATTCCTCAACGATTGCTCACTTGTTTAGCGATTGATACGCCGGTATCGAGTGACCATCTAAACATTGTCGCCGGAGCATTGCGACCAACTGACGGCACCAGGAGGCCGGAATTTTCCCGCGTTGCGAAGAAGGCTGAGGGCGCAGAAGAGGAGGCGGAGGCGGCGGCGACGGTCGCGTAGATTGGTCGGGGAGAGGCGGCTCGCGTGCGCCAGAGCATCCCGCATTGTGCATCCGCACAGCGATCCGAAGACGTCGGCGCTCCGCGAAGCCTCTCCGAAAAGTCCGGCGCGCTTCTCCTGGACCGCCTCCGAATTTCGTCTAGCGGTCGCCGTCGTCGTCGCCGTCGTCGTCGTCGGCGTTCGTGCAGCAGCAGCAGCAGTCGGCCGGCCGGCTTATAAGCGAACGCAGCGAATTCGCCGCGTGTGTTTGTTGCTTCTGTTGTCGGCCCGTTCGGTCGCGCGCTCCTCCACGCTCGTGCGCGCCGATTTTCCGCCTGCGAGGTGGTACTCTCGAGTGCACCCGGTGCACTACTCAAGTCAACTACCATCACCAGCATCATCCCCAGGTGTCTTCAGACCGCTTTTTCCAAAGTTTCCACGAAGTTTCCCGGAAATGCGCGGTCCATAAATTCCGTTAATTTGTTAATAAAAAGTTTGCAAGTACCTTCAATGAGTGATAATTGATCCGCGAATGGGGAACACGTGCTGGTCAAATTTATGGTGATAACGTGCATCGTGTGTGGATCACTCTTTCTGGTCACACTCGTTTGATTAGATTGCTCAAAGTCGAGAGTCATCTTCGGTGTGGGTTTTTTGGAAAAGGGCACATCATCGCTACGAAACAGGTAAGCTTCAGTCAGTTTTCACAGCTTCAACGGAGATAGCTGCCAATCTTGCATAATCTGGACCGAAATGCCATGGTGAGTCGTTTCGGGCCAGGAGTCGTTTCGGAAGTGGTGTCCTTACAATTTCGCGTTCATTCACGCATTCACACGGTGTTGGCCAGATATTGGCAGGCGAAGTGACGCCGTTGCCAATAACCGTACCGATTCATTTTTAAATAGCATCGGTCAGTGTCGATTAGCGCATTTCGCCGATTCCGACTTCGCCGTCGTCGTCGTCGTTGTGGGGCACGAGAAGAAATGATGCGGCGCACGAAATGCGAAACGTGTCGACGACCTTGGCAATCAAATTCGACGACGCTATTTGCGTATGGATGACCATGCCCCCCATGACCATATCGTGCCACATCGATGCGAACGCTAGAAGCGCGACACGCACCGACGACACACACACGTATGGGAAAATGTGTGTGGTCGCGCAGAAAAAAGAGCGAAATGGATCTATAATTTAATTAGCAATTAGTAGGCAGCGCGTCATACGTGGATTCGATGTAAGTTGATCGGGGCCCGGTCAGTGGAATTTTCGAGAAATATTGAACCTGGTGGCAATTCATTCATTCATTGGTGATCATCAATTTTGCAGACCAATTTTGAGGAATCGAGAAGTTTTTAATTAGGAATATTTTTAATAAGGAAATTGATATCTGCAACCTGAAGATTGTGATCCAAGAAGGCTTAAAATGGAAAACTTAAATCTTGACAAAATGAATGATATCAACCGTGAACGAATTGTAAGCAGAAAATGTAATACGATACTCTTTCGAAATGAAGCAATCGCAATTATTTTTAAGTACCCACGAACGCGTCACAAAGTCGGCGCTCATCAAAATTCCACGCGTCGTGAATGGATTGGATTTTCGGCGGCGAGTGTGAAAATGCGCGAAAATTTGTTTGTCCCACTGGCCGAAAAACACGGAATGACAGTGGCAAGCGATCGTCGATTAGCATAGATAAACAAATATGACTAAGGCGCGAAGGCGAAACGCGCACACCTTGCGGCTGATAGCGCGGTGCGCGAAATTCGGCAGACTCTGAGGTGATAAGCGGCGGTTGCGATTGGGCATTCGGTGAACATGCGACATGACGCGTTTCTTCTTCATTGCCGCCGCCGTTGCCGCCGTCGCGGCTTTTGAAACAATACGCACTCGTACGCTAATGCATGATTTTCTATTGCAGGCCGAGCATTGTTCGCCCGCCGCATCGACGAGGAGGTGCTCCTGGTGATGGCGATGGTGGTGAAGAACGCCGCCGCCGCCGGTCGCTGCGCGCTTTTGTTGGCGGCGGCGGCGGCGGTGGCGGCGTGCGCCTGCTGGTTCCCATGCGGCGCGCACGCCATTGAAATCACCGACTTCATCGCGACGAACGTCCTGCCCGACGGGGAGATCGAGACGCGCATCCACTACAGGGGCGTTACGGCGAAGGAGACCGCCGTCCTCAAGGGGTAAGAGTTTCGCATGGTGCAGATTTGGGGACGTATGGGACGATTCGTGCAGATTTGCATATGCAAAAAAAGACGGCGCAGCAAAACAATGTCTGCATGTATTTGCATTGATTTGGCGGTGATTTCAATGTCGCGTTTCTTATCAGTGAAATTTTCCGAAATTTGCTTCGAATCTGCGAACACTCGGTATGCGAGATGCCAACATGCGTACCCGAAATGGGCGAAATATGTATAATTATTGTTATTAATCGTGGCGCATGTTCAATTGTTGTGTCGTCTTGCGCAACGAACGATCGAGCGGAGGAAATGAATTCAATTAAAAGCTTGCCGGCCCACGCGCGCACGAACGCAATCGCAGGGCCCCAGAAAGTACGGTACACGAATCGGGCAGCCGAAAGGTAGGCGCGAATTCAAATTGAAAACGACAACGGGGACCATCATCTCCGAGCGCGCGCACGCCACCGAACAAAAACAAGAAACAAGTCGACGACAACGCGAGACAACGCGATGCGAACCACGCGTCACGACACTCCGCTCATAAATTATTCATATTATTCATTGCGCGTAATTATTGTTATATTTAAGTAAATAATAATAGTAATGGATCGAATCGCACCGCATCGACATCTCATTCATGAGTCTCCTACAAGATTCTAGTAGTAATTAAACAAAATGAAGGTGTTATAAATGCGTTATAGATGAAAATGTTGAAATGGATTCTCGATGACATTGGAATGAATGCACGGATATGGCAAAAGTTTAGGATGCAGCAGATGACTTAAGTCGCTTCGAATTTGATATTCCACATGTGTGACATCATTTATGCCCAAATAATTCCGAGAAAATTCTGTCTGTTTGTCTGCTTAGCAAGCGGTATTTCTTTGTTCTAAGGGTTGTTTGGGCAAACCGTTGAAAAGATTCCGAATGCGTGAGGTGCAACAAACCGATGGCAGCACCCTTCGAATACAAAAATGTCAGGTCAGATTTTCCCGCGTTCGCCGGTGGGGGCGTCGTTTGTTCAATCGAAGCAGCGCGACCAACCGCCGATTGAATAGGAATGAAAAAATCCGGGCTCAAATTGCAACAGAGGCACTTGGTGCGCCCTCAGCGCTCGCTGCGCTTCTTCACTCTCTGGTGCTTGACGTCGTCGACGCCGACACCACCACCGCCGCCACCGCCGCCTCCACGCGTGGCGCGTTGCTGCCACTTGAGTTCGTACCCACACGTAGTTGGATTAGCGGACTACTTTACGGCCGCTCCACGACTACTTTATGGCACAATGGGACAAATAAAAAGTCGAGTGGTAGGCTCTTAATGCCCTTTTTGAATTTTACCCACTTTGGGCGCGCACATGCGCTCCGCGTCGCTGCCGTATATCAACCATTGACACGGCTCGCATTCCGGCGAGTTAATTTCGCTTAATTGTCGCGCGAATCTTGTTTTACGAGCGCGCAAATTGAATTATGGCATGATGCAAAAAATAACGGTTTGGTTATTGATGACCAGTTGGATATTGATGGTCGTTTGGATGTTGATGGTCGGTTGGATATTGATGGTCGGTGGTTCATCAAGAAGTGCATTGAAGATGATCGAATTACAAATGGATGTACATAT
Source organism: Aleochara sp. GC000083 (assembly GCA_030264555.1). Taxonomy (NCBI): domain Eukaryota; kingdom Metazoa; phylum Arthropoda; class Insecta; order Coleoptera; family Staphylinidae; genus Aleochara; species Aleochara sp. GC000083. Next base: position 11,357 of record JARJDZ010010172.1, read on the forward strand.
TCGTTTTTGATCTGCGATGCTTGACGCCCCCGAGAAGCCATCAAGCATGACCCGCGACCATTATTTTCCCGGCGTGCGTCTGCGATTTGCATTGATGCAATGACTTGTACGCTAATCACACCAGGGATTAAATCACTCAAATAAATCCCGAAGTGAGCGCGCGTGTGGGGGCGGCGGATATTTTCTCGGATTTATCCACCGGCCGCATGCGTGATGTCTTCTTCGCTCGACGACGACGACGCGTCGATTCCGATTCGTTTCGTGGGGGAGCATCGATGCAAGAAGGGGGCACTTAATCTCTTTACATAATCAAATGATGCACGCATGCATCAACGTATCAATTTCGTCCGCCTCATCTGCAAGCGCATCGCATCGAACGCGTCCACAGCCATCATAAATATCAATATTCCAACCCGGGGCCCGATACATTCCCCATCAATACCCCATCATCGGATGGATGCCCCACAAGCTGCACTGCACGCGTGAAGGTACGACGAAGGGGGCAGATGCACCGCGACGTGTGGCGGCGGAAAATTCGCGCCGCTGTGCACCGAAAAATCCGCGCACAAAACGCGCTGGCAATGAGTGGTTTATCAATAAATCGGATCGTTTATTTTTAATTAAAATTTTGTAATGGTGCCGCATGATAGCGCCGGGCATTATCTGTCGATGGCGGTCGTCGATCGCGCCGCGAATGCGCACCGACTTAATTAAGTTGTACGTGCTCGGGTGGTTGGGCTAATTAAAAGGGCGCAACGGCGAAGAAGCGCGGCCCCACGATGGTCGTTTTTGGTCGAGCACCAGGACAAACAAACGCGCCTCAAGAACGCAGCGCTTCTTTTTGTTTCTTCAAATCGCATGTATCATTCCAATTCGTCTGCGTGAGCGCATCCTCAGATCGGTTTTCGGTGATGTGAGCGGGCGGTTGCTATTAATGCGATTGAGATAAAGCTAACGTTTGTCGGCTTGTTCGAATTCATCCACACCTCCTCCCCAAATACCCACAAGAGCCTAAACTATGGGCTGGTATATCAATAGAGGGAATTTGGTTTAGTTTCTCCCAAGTGGGAATTAGTGGATACTAATATTCTTCGGAATCGATACATAATGAATGATTTTACTCCCTAGAGATATTACTAATTTAATTATATGCTAGTTATCTTAAATATCTCCTCATTTTTTTGAAATTTCTTCGTGATTCGCAATTACTTTAATTTTTTTTTTTCTACTTCATTATAATTGCTTAATTTTGATTCAAAAGACCCAAAAAAAGTTTGTATTTTTGATCGAATATCCCCTATTTATTACATAATTGGAAAAATGGTGAAATTTGGATTCATTTCATGTATCATACCGTTGAGAGTAATAATTTGTCACTCAACGATCAAATGTATTTTTTGTAGCGGAGAGATAAATTAAGAAAAGAAAAAACTAACTATCAAGTATCACATGATATTCTTAGAAAAGAATGCAACAAACTAGCCAAAAACAAGCAGAATCAACCTACTTGCAGTAAAATTTATCTACAGGTGATTTCTTATCATTTTCGCAATTTTTGATTATTTATTACTATTATTGCTATGCACTATGCAGATTATACTGATGATAATACGTTCTTAATTCTTAATATTTTTTGTTAAAGTTTCTGTTAATACGGATTAACAGGTTACAACAATTAATAACTAAAAATAACTGCATTTCTGGTACCATCATTATAAATTAATATTAAATTTCATAGATAAAAAATCGCCTTTATAATTTTTTCATTATTTAAGTTTTACTAAAAGTTTGATATTTTAACTTCGTTATATCTTCGTAATATCGTGGTTATATTAATAAAATATTACGAATGATACATGAAATTGATCCAAAATTTTATCCTCTATCAAATTTCACGAAATAATTCTTGTTTAAAAATTGCAACTTTTCATATCTTTTGGCATACATTAACATTGATAAAAAAACTTTCCTAATCTGAAAAAATGACGAACAGTCTGAGGAACAAACGTCACATAATTGACCAATTATTTATACACAGTAACCTAAACGAACAAATTGATTGAAGTAATTTCGTGGTAAAATTTCAAGTTTAATTTGCAAACTACGTCTTGTTAGATAAAGCACTCTAATCACTCAGCAAATTGGACCTAATTGCATAAACTGTTGGAAACGTTCGCAGTGACGGAGATTGTAAACCGGGAAAAAGTATGCGATGATAAGAAAAATCATTCCAATTGGCATTTGTATATATTAGAATTTTAAAACGCACTTAAGTCAACCAAACCGCCACTCATTACGCCCGTTGCGAAAATAGCAATTACCCATCGTAAACGCACAACAAAAGCGAATGAAAAGTGAAAACAACGTGTCATTGCTGGCGTCATTTAATCGCTCGCCGTAATTAACGCGGCATTGTTCGGCGCGATCGCAAGAGAAAAATACGTATGCAAATCGCGCATCGTATGATCGGAAGTGCGGTGTCGTATGGACGGCGGCATGACGGCCATTAAACAGCAACAATTTCGCGCGATCACCTGATGTGCGCAATCTGTCGCAGGGATCTACCGCTCGAGTTCCGGAAGCGCCCCTCGATTTGTTTTCGTCGCACGGGACATTCAAAAATCGAAATTATCATTCGCTGCCATCTCGCATCATAATTACCAAGTCCCAATTGAACCAGCCAGAGTCTAGTTCAAGGTTGCTGCCGGTTAATTACGACAATTGTTTCACGCGGCGCACTCGACCGTAATTAGCGCCGTGTGTAATCAGCCGCGAAGGAACCACGCTGCGCGCCCTGAAGAAGATGAAGAAGATTGACGCATCACTCTCGCAGGAAGCGTGCGTGACAGCGCGCTCCTTCAGGAGTATTCGTAGCGCACTAAAACCGTACGCGATTTTATTAACACTTAATAATCCGAGCGCAATAACTCTCTTTCTCGGTCGTAAAATTAGTGCGTGGCGCACATTCGTATACAGTGTGTGTGTGATGGCTGCATGGATCGTAGATCTATCTAGGCGTTGGTCGTTTTAAGTGCCCTCCCGCGCATCACTTCCTGGTGCATGGCGAATGCCCGCTGGTGGTTAGCGAAGCATGCCGGATGCGATTGCTGCATCGCGGCGGCGAAGAATCCGCGCGACGATCTCGAAACTTTTGATCCGATTTGCCGGTGATCTACGAGGGGGTGTCGCCGATGATGGCAAGGGGTGTGTAGTTTTTTGTTGCGATTTTGGCAGCCTGGGATTAGTGCGGGCCGATCGCCTGGATTAATAATAAGTTTCAAGTTCGCGGTGGGCGGCAAATTGCATTTCGATGTTTTCGGCGACTATCGTCGATCTTCTCGCGCCTTCGCCGAATTTCAGTTTCACTAGCGATTAGTCGATCGTTTGTTTGGTCTCGCATGTGCGAACAATTTCGCGTTTGTTTAATCCACGCGCGTGGTATGTGAGGGAGTTTTAGATCAGAAGTTGGGTTGCCGGGAACACCCTGTAAGCAAGCAACCCGCATCTGTGATATTTGCTCCGAAATTCTTCGCGATCTATGAATACCCGAACAGTGCTCCATCTAATTTTATCGCTTTTATTGTGGCCTGATGACACTTACGCGTCCGCGCTCGCATCGTACGTTATACAACAACATCCTCATTTTTCTTCCTGTTCGCGGACCTGAATACGATGACTGCATCTAACTGACAGTAAAATACCGGGAGAAAAAAAAGGAACTTTGATGGATTCACATCCAATGTATCCTCAAAGTTTGCCAAAATAATAATTGGGATTCCAATTGATCTTTCTATCCCAAAAACTTGGATCTATATCGATCTTATTTACAGTTTGTCGTAGATTCAGATTTGTGGAAAGTTTTTGGGCAAAGGTCCAATATTTGGGGAATACGTTCAAATTCTAATGGAAAATGCGATTTATTTTCCAATTAATTGTTGTGGAATTTTTCGCAAGAAAGGTGAATTTCTAAAACACCTTGAAATTCTTCGTTTTAACCTTGAAGCTGACTAAATACCTGAAAGATTGGTCCTTTAAAAAGTTGAAATACAAAAAATATGACAGTAATTAACACAAATTTGGGTTTCCAGGAGATATCTCCTCAATCTCCTCAGTGCAGTTTTGTTCAAGTTTGGGTTCAGAAACAATAAAGTTCTTTAGAAAAGGTATCAGAAAGGTTGGACCCGACAATTATCGAGGTAAAAGGTCCTTCAAATTACAAAGCAACCATGAAAATATTCCCCAACTTAATGAACTATCTTCTGAAAGTTTATACCATTCAACTATTTCTAAATTTCTAAGGTTGATCTAGAAACACCTAAGCGACTTGGGAGCCTTTTCCTGTCCAGGATTGAATTTGCCATTGACCCTTTGGGGCAGAACTACAAAAACTAGTAGAAACTTTGAAACCAGAAATCCCCCAAGTTATTCGAATTTGGACCCACTTTGGGATTCCCCGTATTACCTCATAGAACAACAAATTGGGCTAATGATCTATAAACACCTTCTTGTTCCAGCTACCGCAATGGTCTCAAATACCGGCAACTCACCGACGGCAAGCACTTCATCCAGCTGATATACGACGGGGACCAGGTCCTGCGGGACTGCGAATACGTGCGCGACCCCTACGAGATCGCCAAATTCAAGACGGCATTCCGCGCCGACCTCCAGGAGCTGATCGACAAGCAGAACCTCACCGTCACCTCGCTGGACGACGACGGTCACCAGCTGGACCCCATCGAGCACGGCTGGTTCAACTACGACAGCCTGCGCGACCTGTGCCGACGCCGCCACAAGGAACTGAAACACGCCCTCCTGGTGCAGAAGCAAACGCGAAACGCGACCATCATCGAGAACGAAAGGTATTCCGCTCACAATTCCTCATGGGGCTTGCTTACATCTCTCTGTCTGTGTGATCTTTCGGGGGTTGTCACCATTCGGCGTGCACTCCATGTACACTCTGCATCAATGTCTCCTGCGATACGTTGAAATCACCTCGAGGAACGCATCGCTCTCGAACACTTTCTGCATCTTTTCGCCTGCACTATACTCGCACATTCACGGGACCATCACATGCGAACTTTTGGGAGACGCACTAGCCGATCGTTGCTTCGAATGCGGTCGGGAGAGACATGTTCCTGATTCCAGGCGCGCCATTTGCATGCTGTTTTTGTGTGTGTCTGTTGCTTTTTATGTTTGCCGAGATATCGTTTGGCGCTTTGCTCTGTGTGTGGGGTGTGCATGCACCACATCATGCCGGCGTATCATCTCACCCACCCACGCCTCAAAACTCATGCTGCTTGCGATTTTTGATTTAAACATTGACTTTCTTTTCTGTTATTTTGGCGCACATCCAGCAGGAGTCAGTCGCGTAGCAAGCGCGCCCTTTTAATATTCCCGGGAACGGTCTGGTGCGGTCTGTCCGATTCGTCGTTCCGCTACACGCACCTTGGAGGCATGGACCAAACGGACAAGTGCTGTCGCTCGCACGACCACTGCAAGAGCAACATCTTGCCGTTCGAAAAGAAATTCAATTATCATAATACCGGGCCGTTTACGATATCGCACTGCTTTTGCGACTCCAGGTAATGTCAACTGTTCTTTTTTGCTTTGTTTTTTTCCTTTTGTTGTCGTTTGGTTTGATTCTGTACTTCCCCGCATTCGTTGATTGCGTTGTTGATGACGTGTCCTCCCATGTATCATTGCGTCGCGCGGATGGGGTGTGTTCGGGTATGTACGGGCTTCAATTCCCGTTTGGGTCGACCGACGTGCGTTAATTCGGCTTTCTGGGATCGGTACCCGGAATCAATGATGATGACCTCCGGAAACGATGATGATGAGGTCCGAAGATGATGATGTTGATGAGGTGCGGAAAAGGAGGAAAGTGTCTCGTAGGTTGGTCGCTCGAAGACGCGTGATTGCAACGTATCCGCGGATTGACTGATGTCGCTGTCGTCCGCCCCCAAAAAACTGCAATCCTCTGATTCAGAATGAAGCGCGACCTCTCCGACCTGCTGCGCGCGCCCGGCACCAGGTGGTGCGGCAAGGGCTACTCCATCACCAAGTACACCGATTTGGGCGGCTTCTCGCGCACGGACAAGTGCTGTCGCGTGCATGACATGGCCTGCCCGTTCTGGATCGGCGGCTTCGAGACCAAGTACGGCCTCTTCAACTGGCGCGTCAACACGCTGATGCATTGCCGATGCGACGAACGGTAGGCACACCATCTCTACTGATTGTTACCGTTGTTCCTGTTGTTGTTGTTGCCACCATCATCCCAAAATCTTCGATGTTTAACACGACGGGATTACTAACTACTAATTCGCTATACATATCGAGTATGAGTAGGACTAGGGCTAACTTGGTAGCAAGAATTCTTATCTTAAGGCTTTAATTTAAAAATTTTCTGTAGCTTAAGCCCCCAACCATGGGAAAAGTAGTCGATTGCTCAGTCCTAGCATGCTGCAGAAGAAGTATTAGGTTTTTCAACTAAATCCAACTACCAACTCAAAGTGGGATTACATTATTCAAGGATTCAATGTGGTTGAAATTGAATCCAAGAATTCCTAAGCTTTCTAGAAAAGGTACAACTGACAATTAAATTGCCAATTTTTCTTTGTTAAAATTCTTAAAACTAACTGATATCTCATGGAAAATTAAGAAGAATTTCCTGTTCTTTATTGAAATATGACCTCTTCTGTAAGGATTTTTATATTTTCCACTGATTTTGATGCAAGTTTATCTACTGTTTGACTAATTTCCTAAGCTAAAAAAAAACAAGTAACTTATGTGAAAGTTTTAAGAACATAAACCAAGAAAATGACATTATCAAATGATTTTTCGCTCAGCTATTTCGCTCATTGTCAGTTATTTCGTTCAGCTATCTCTACTAAAGCCAAACCGCCATATTGCAATATTCCAGCGCCCCCTGGATTAAATTTGATAACTCTTTATGCTCAACCCAACGTTAATATCAACGGCCAACGTTAATATCAACGAATCTGCCCAAAAATTGAGAACATGTAGAGTTCAAGATACAACGAACAGTTCTCGAATATACAACGTTCATTAATAATCATCTCTGTGCACAAAGAAAGAAACGAAAGAAAAGTGCGCCTATTACATCGAATTGAAAACAAATCGAACGGTTGTTCGATTGCGCGTTGCTAATGCGTCACGCTGACTTTTTGTGCGCGCTTCTCTCGCATGCGTTGAATAATATTAATAACATATTCGAGCCGATTATTAATGTTCGGTTTGCAGCACACTGACATGTAATGTGAGAGTCGGCCGGCATTTCTCGAAAGATCGACAATTCCTGACAACATTTACTCGCGCGACGCTTCCATAAGTCACCATAAGTCACACGTTGCAATTGCGAACCGGGTCCCATGCATGCCAACAACACAAAATGCGTCAAGCTATGATTGATTACGACTCTAATCAGTCCAATCACTACGAATCGATTGGATTGCACTAAAAAGTTTTCTTGAGAAGTTATGCATGCGTATTCGTGAAAGGAAATTTAATGCATGTTTGTTATGTTGTCGGGTCGTTTTTATCAATGTGTTGATTTCGCGAAAACTGCCACACGAGATTGTGTGATGGTTGCAGGAAGACACAGAAGACGGAGGGTGATGAATGTCGGAATGGTCACCACACGTGGTCCCATCGGATATTTCGGCACGTCATTAAATAAATCAACGATGACATACGAACATATCGGTCGCAATATGAACACCCCAAAAACCCGATGTGACAACGATGACGATTTCCATAGATTTCGATCTGGCGTTTTCCGCCGACGCCGACGGGAGGAAAAACTCGTGGAGCTCGATGGACCTCGACGCTGAAGCGTTTTGTCAGCACGTTACCTCTTCGACGCCGGACCGGATGGTTCGGTGGTGGTACAAAAAGCGAAATGAAGTGAATCTGTTGCGGCGCGACGCGTCTTTCGGGCGGGAAATTAATGAACGTCCGCGAAGGTTGTGATGTTGATGAAGCGCCTCTCTGACCCATATCGCGTAACGACATCAAGAATTCAATCAGCTGCGTTTTTACTGCAACGAAGCATGAATACGTCGCAAGACGTGGCGATGAAGATGAAGAAGAAAAAGCAGAAAAAAACGGTGGGTGCTTCGTGCGGCGCCAAGTGTCGCATGCAATTTTTCATTTCCACTTAATTCCTAATTAGAATCACCAGCGAGCGCAATGCGTGCGATGCCACAAAAACAAAAAACGAAGACGATCATTAGTCATCTGCGCGATTCTTCGAGCTGGGCTGCTTCGACGATGCTGGCGGCGGCAGCACGCGGAGTCTTCCTTCCTTCGGATGTTCCTTCAGGAGGCGCACTCATTGTCGCTAAATAATGAATTAAATGCAGCACTCCGCCGCGCATGCCGCCACCAAGGGCGGCGGTGCATGGAGCGCGTCGGCGCGCGCGCGGGGGCAGTTCCCAGCGTTGAATAATTAATTGTCGGCGCGAGGCGGGCCCCAGGAAGCGCCGCGCGCCCGTCTGTCAGTCAGCGGTCTGATTAAAGCGATACATATTTGACTCCTGAACGACTGACTCTCGCACGACGACGATGCTCGTCGGCCAGGGCGCTGCATTCGGCGCGTGCACCGCCGATTGCCATCAAGTTGGCGGTTAATTGGCGCAGAAGGTCTATGAAGATGATCCCGTCTCGGGGGGTGCGGAATGCGAATGCTCAAATGGTCCCGCAACACAAGGGACTGTTCGTGGAATCGGTTTGTTTTCTTGGACTTGGACTGAGTCTTCGAAAGAAACGGATAACTGCTGGATGATGAGAGTCGGGCTTGACAGAGATGTTTGGTTAATTGTTCGAAACGCGCGATGACATCTCCAACTGCGGTTGTGAATGCCCCGTATTCAATTGAGAGAGGAGCACTCGAATGCGCACAATGGAAGAATCTTACAAATGGATGGAATGAATACTCAATACAGTAACTAAGGGTTGGTGTCAACTGTAATGGTCCCCATACTGGCCCAAGAATTCAAAACCTTGAGACCTCAACCTGAGACGTCCAGGTAATCATTTACGTAGAGATGACAATTCTTGCAAAAGTTCCCCATGGTCAGTTTTTTAAATCACCTTCAACTCGGGTTATTTATTTATGTCCCTACCGATTGACACAACTGAAACACCCTCTATACAAATTTTCGGCCGTAACCAGTATCGGAGTGTACAATGGTCAACATGACAAAACCCTTGAGCACAACAATCGTCCCCCGTGACTGTCCGAAATTATTGACTCTTATTCACACATTTGCTCTAACGACGCGCGGCCATTCAGCGGTCGCCGAATGTTATTCATTCGGTTCCGGGCTCTGCGCCCAGAAGAGCACCGGGACGGGATGGTCTCAATGTCACCGAATGTGTGCTGCGTTGAATGGCCAGCTTCCTTCGACGGATTCGGCCGCCGCAAACAAACAGTCGCTGCCAGCCGCAATAGAAAATAAAATAATGCGACTAATAAATAGGGACGCTAGCGTTCATTCGGTTCGGCCCCGAATGGGCACTGACGATTGACTCATCGCCGGCTAGAAGTGCGCCCGTTTTCAATCGGCATTTCTCACACATCATTTGCACCGACGCAGGCATCGGTTAACGATCCGTAATGAATGTGGACTTTGACGATGCCCGAATTGTCGATTGTCGCGTTTCGGTGGTTCAATTGGCGTCGTAACTGTCGAATTTTCGCACGTTCAATTCGGGTTTAATTAATAAGCACGATTCAATCGATGGTCGTACGATCTCTAATGTTTGAATTTGTACTTATACTCTCAGGTTTGAGACCATAGATGAAATCATTGATTAGCGCAGATTTCGTCAAGTTTGCAATTTTCAAATGACAACTGACGCAACTCAAAATTAACACTAACTGTGTTTCCATGAAATAACAAGAGAAAATTTCCGGTTTCGCCAAAAATTCTTTTGGGAATATTTTAAATACCTTCAAGTATTCAAATTTCCTTAGAAACAGATCGTTATACATTGAAAAGAATATCTCCCTTACTCTCAAAAATTTCATAAGAAAGTTTAAAACTCTGAACCACAAAATTGCAAGAGTCTATTGAAAGATGAAACTTTTGCTAAATGGAATACGCAAAATCCATCAATACTCATCCTCGTCAAATACCTTGCATCTTTTCCTATATCTAATCTAATCTAATTGTTAACCAACAATCCCAATAAGGTTCCCAGATTCATCACTGGCAATAGCATGAGTTAATTGAAACAAAACGCGTTCACACCTGTTTGTACGCCCATACTGATTAGCGTTTTATGGCCGATGTCGGGCATGGGGCAGCCGGAGTTTGTGGCTTAATTAATTTTTACAACGCGCCGTGCGACAATGATCTTCGGTGCGGGCTGGGCAATTGCACGCGCGAGCAGAATCGCCGCGACACGACGAATACACCAAGAGGACAACGACGACAATGGCGAGACGGCTGGGAAAGAAAGTCAAATGTTATTTACGAGCCATCGCCAATGTCCTTAATATCTCCGGCGACGATCTTCCTACTCTATATTCGAGCCTGTCGCGTGCATAGATTTGTCGCGCGTTTATACCGGGTGGAGTTTTTAATGTCGTACATAAGTAAACTAGGGAATGTTTTTGGTTTTTTTTTGAGATCGTGATGTAGGCAATTTAACATACGCTGAAACTATTTGATCACTTAAATGTCAGTAATAATTTTAATTACGATTAAATTGTTTCTTCTATGATTGTTGAAAAAGAATTTAATGACGATTTCAGTTTAATAATTTTTGTTGTTGAACAATTGTTTTCAATGATTTCTGCCTTTTTGATGTGATTTTCGAAAAATAATTTGATTACGATTTGAGCTTGATATTCGAAAACTTGTTAATTATGTTACCAATAGTAATTTTGTTAATCAATTGTTTTCAAGGATTTCTGCCCTTTTTCAAATGATGTTTTCCGAATTTTCTGCTAATTTTCTAGTTGGTATAAAAAATCCTATTTATGAATTAACCGACCCAGTATATATTCCTCATGGAGGATTATTTGTTATCGTTGTTGTTTTCTACAAGTGTATAAGAACAAAAACAAAGCGCATTTTATGCGATCGCTTCTTGCAAGCCGCTTGCAAACAAGTCGACGAAGTTGTCGCATAATTGAAATGTGTGCGTATGAAAATAGCTATGATTCGGTTCGAAGTAATGGCATGAATTTTACGCACATAGTCGTAGCGGCAAAAAATAGAAGCGATTTGCCAACGAAAAATCATCGCAGGGTGCCACATGTTGCCGAATTCGCGCCGACGAAAGTTCCGCCATTTTATCCAAACAAACAATCGCGCAACGGAGGCGGCAGGCGAGATCGCACGCGCGCCGTTATTAAGGGCGTCTTGGCAGCGCGCCGAGGAATCGTTTAACGCGTAACTACACTTTTAAATTTCCACAACGCGCCGATAAATGCCGCCGGCGGTCCGCGGGGGCGGCGATGATGGAGGTTGCCGCCGGCGGTGGCGGCGGCAGGTTGCACCCGGCCTACGACGCGACGCTCGCTTCGCTGGACCGGAAGTAAACGATAAAGGATTTATGTGTGCCACATGCGTGTATGTATTGTCTGTACTGTCTTGCGCTGGTTTTCTTCGGCGTGTGCATGGGTGGCGAACCGCTCCCGGATGCCTGCACCATCGCCGCCGTAGCTGCCTCCAACGATATTCAAGGGGAGCACAATGGCGACGTCCGATTAGTTTTTACTGGCTGACTATTTGGGCCCGGGTATTTCGCATTCGATATTGATAAGCAGCATCGGCGGTTGTGATCGCCGCCCCCTGATGCCTACAGCGCGTACCTTATGATAGATAGATTGGCGGCGTGATGAATCGCCTTCGTCGCTTGTGCGCGCCCCGGAAAAATGTATGCTCGTTACGAATTGCAGTTGTAGCACGCGCGGATTTTGCCCAGCACTTCGAAATTGCGCGTATTTTATTTGCTCCGCGTTGCAAGCGCGCCCAACTAGTCGATTAGATCCATTATGTTCGTTAGATTTCCGGGCAAGTTGGAACGAAACGCTCTTTTGATCCGGATTCGTTCGGGGGCTTTGAGTCGCACGCTCCGAGACAATTAGACGCTCAGCTCGGACACTCGTCAAGCAATAAGACCATGCGCGCGCGTTTCTTTCATCCGTCGACGACGCGAACCACATCGGTTAGGAAACCCCCTCATTAGTGGTTTTATTGTTTCGGTCAATTTAATTGGGAGCCACGAAGTTGATGTGTTGCTCGGCCCGAAAAGAAGAGTGCTTCGACGGCCGTCACTCCCGGTAACAATTCGGCTCATTTCACGATTGACTCGCTGCTAGTTGGGCAGTTAACGGATCCGTGGTGCGCCGGACACAAAGAGGAATTTATTTCACGCGACAGCTACACACGATTATGCGTTAAGATCTCAATCGCCTTTGTTGCGCCCGCGTTGCTGGACACTTGTCTTTCAATTAAGAAAGTCACCCGCTTGACATGCACGTTAACGTTCCACAAGGCAACTACGACAATTTTTCGGAAATATGGGGTGTTGAGTTATATATGATCTGTTGGGGTTTTGAACATGGGCGCTGCGCATCGAGTCGAAAGGATATCGCATCGGCCGATGAGGGTGGGTGTTCGTTCGCTCGGTGACATTTTCGGGCGCATTTATGTGCATTTAACATGCGCCGAAGGTTTGCTCGAAGGCGGCGCGACGATGGCCGCAAAGAAATGACCCGTACGACATATTATCAAGATCGGCAAGTATCTTCACAGACGAACGCGCCCATTCTAAAGGCCTTGTCAATTGTCAACGGGCCGCATGCACGGGCAGCGCTTTCCCGTTCGCGTTCTGCCTCCAGCAGCAACAAACATGACGACAGCGTGGTGTAATGTAAGCAAACGCACCACTCCATTTCGGGCGCGATCCCGTGCGAAATTCGGTCGCGATTGGTTCGCGGCAATCGAGTCGCAAAAATCGTCAACGCATACATGAGTCGAACAGCGCCCGAGCATGCATGCATGCAATCGCAGAAGTTGATGCAATTCCGCGCGGCGATCTAATGCACATTTTGGCGCTCGTCCAAGGTCGTTTTCATTTTAATCAAATCGAAATAACCGGATATCGGGCGCACGAAGGAACTGAAAGCAAAAGCGGCCGGCAGGACTCCACTCTTCACGCATTACGAACGCGCGCCCGTCGAATCGAAGTGCAAACGGCGCACATTTGGCGCGTCGTCGCGCCGATAAAATAGGCTAAAATAAGACGACTTGCGGCGGCCCGTAATAAAAGTGAGAAAATACTACGGGCGTACGGCGCGATAGAATAACAGCAGATAATGCGGCCCACCGGAGGGGCATTATCGGCACGGACAATCGGTCGGCGGGTCCTGGTGCTGCTGCTGCTGCCGGTGCAGGGATGGGAGTGCGCCGCCGTGCCGAATGCGCTCGCCGCCGAATACGGCTGCATGCCATTTTGCCGGGATGCCTTCTTCGACGCTCGCTGCACGCGATATGTTTACGAGCCTGAATTATGAGGACCGGTGGCTCTCCTCGGCCAGCGCTGCCCGCGCCCGACTGCTACCAAGCGCCCCGACGACGTCCGGAGACTGACCGAGGAATTGACTCCTCGTTCGAGTGCCATTCGATATGGTCATCTGCGTTTGTCGTTTCTTCGGTGATATTTATACAGTAAATCATCTTTTACTGCGATCTGAGTATTCGCAACATTCGTCGTTCGCCACCGACGCCGACGATGGTGTCGCTCTCGCAGCTCCTCCTCTTGTCTTGTCAACGTTGTTTCGTTTGAATGCGTTCTCAATCACCTATTGTCTTATCGTCAGGTATAAGCTGCGGTGTCAATGCCGAGATGCGCGAAACGCTTTGTTGAATCCTAATGTTTCCATTTCCCCTTGTAGCAAATCTAAAAGAAATCGTTTTCGTAGTCGTTCCTCCATGCAAGAGCCCCATCCGGGGAATGTGTAAAGCAATACTTTGTACATACTTGAGAGCCCACACCTTGCGATATCCATTAACAAGTGCGCACGTTTTAAACGATTCGATCGTAAAACAATAATTAAAAAGCTAACTCACTCCGGGGCTGCCATGCGCGACGTGGTGCTGCGTGTGGTAGCCAATCGCCAATTGCAAGTTAACCGCACCCGCAAAACGAAACTAAAACAAAAAAAAAAAAAACAGGATAACAACGAAGAAAGAATGAAGAAACAACTAGAAGAAATACGACCTGGATATGATTTATCGTTTCTTCTTCTTGGCGTGCGGTCGATTAGTATTAGCCGCCTCTCCTCGCATCCCTCGCCGAGACCACCGCATACACACAACTTACATATTTGGCCTCTCTAATTGTTCGCCCCATTTTTGCACGCCCGCAGGTTCCGGACGTGCCTGAAGCTGATCAACACGAGCGATGCGAACGTCGTCGGCAAGATCTTCTTCAACATCGTCCAGACGAAGTGCTTCATCATCAAGCGGAAGCGCGTCTGCAAGCGGCGCTCCTGGTGGGGCAACAAATGCGACAAGAAGAAGACGTACAAGAAGGCCGTCCTGCGCCCCAACCCACGCTACAAATAGTTCGCGTGCGCGCTCCGTGATCGCAGCCCATCAGACACTTCGGGGAACCGCCGCCGCCAAACTCCCGTGCATCACTGATGGGATGCATTACGTATTCATTTGTTTTGATATACCTCATTCTGGCGCGTCCGAATCAGCATTGGGCCAGCAGCAGCAGCAAATCACGTCAAGTTGTCATACGGAATCTTAGTTGTTAACAGAGAGGAAACTAACTATTGTATCTACAAAGAAAAGAATATTTATACTTCATGTACAAATTGTTTATATATTTTCTTATATTAATATTATATTGTTTTTATGTTTATTCGTGTTTGCATGAGCATTGGGGCCGAATTCGCGCATGTGAAGGACGCCGAATGCTCAAGCATCTATATTTTACGAGTAGGTGTGAATGTCGAAAAATTAAATTATTTTTTAACTTACACAAAACGTTACGTTCACTCACAAAGTACTTGTATCCGAGTCAGCTGTTACTTTGTACAATCGTATCTCTATGTTTGGGCATCAATTCGCTACTTGTGATGATATTGTGTTCGTCCTGAAACAAATATATAGATCAGATAGGGTAAAAACACTGTTGAACTATGTGAAGAATATGCAGAGCAATGAAATCATACGAGATTATTATTGATAAGCAGGTGGAACATTATGTTTAAGTATACTATGATCGGTCATGTAAAACGTGTACTTATATACTCTGTCCTTAAATAAATACTGTGCTGTAATATTTAAACGATGAGGGCTGGCCAGATCAGCAGTTGGAATCGTGGCCAATGCTGTGATTTCTCTATGTATTAACTGGGTGGACTGGGTTGCACTACTTGAATGTGTATCAAGAGCAATAGAATTTAGAATTTTTGAAGATGCATGTTCACTGTCTGTGTCCGCAGAATTTTTTAGCATATCAGTATATGAAATGTATTTGTATAGTATATTGCAATCATTTTTTGAACAAGTTTTGTGAAATGTTGTGGTTTTCAAATTTGAAAAGAAAGTGTCAAATGTAAATTGCATCGAACGAAGACAATAGCAAGTATCAAACGTTTTAAACCAATAATACCATACATTGCCATAAAGATTGTAAATAATTTTTACGAAGTATACAGATAATGTGAGAGCTCTTATTGTTAGTCTATGTTATTAATTGGCAGGCGAAGCAAACAAAACGCGCAGGTGCTAACTGTTTGCCACACATGTAAATTAATCCACCTAGAAGAAACAATAAGTTTCAACATCTGTAACGCAAACAAAAACACCTCGAAATAAAACCAACCAGTGGAAATTATTGGCATAGTATATGATTCCATTCGATGTTTACCTTTTCCTAGCGCATGTCTTGCGCGCAAGATACTCACAGCAAACAGGACAAACGAGGCAACTCCAATGTGGTTATTTGCAGACGCTCTCCTTAAGCAGTTGCAGGATCCTTGTGTCGAATCCGATGTGCGATGGTATTTACTCTAAGCATAGCTGGTGGCTTCGCACTGAAGTGGTCGCCGGCCGGCAAACGACGAACATATTTCGGCCAGCAGTGCGCGCATTGTGCGCCAGCCGCTCGTCTAATGCCTCATCGACACGCCGCTCCATTAGCAGCTTGATTTCGCGCTTAAGCGCCTCGTTCTCGCGCTGCACGCCAGCCTTCTGCTGTCGCATCGCCATCAAGTTGACGTGTATCTTGTTGTAGTAGCGCCAGAAGCCTTCCATCTTCTTGACGCGCGCGTACGCCTCGTGGAGCGCGCCGTCGACGGGGGATGATGCTGGCAGGATGGCAGCGAGCTGGTGCGGCTCGTCCTCGTCGTCCTCCTCGTCGGAGGGCGAGCGAAGCGGCCGCAGCAATTCGTCGTCCACTTGCGTAAACGAGGCGAATCGAGTGGCTGTCTCGGCCTGCGCCTCGTACTTGCGGCATATTAATGCCAGCTGAAGGAGGCGTTCGCCGGTCGTGTGCTGTTGCTCCAAATGGGCAATCGTATCGTTGGAGTGCGCCGTGAGATATTGCAGATTGCGTTCGTCCTCTTGGAGCTTCTTATGCGTGCTGACTTTGTGTCGCAGCAGTTGTCGCTTGATGTTGGCGACACACTCGTGTAGATTGCCAGTCTCGATTTGTCTTTCTCGTTGTAACGTCTCGAAGTATTTCTCCAGCCTCTCCAGTTGCGCCTAAAACATATCGGAGACTTGAAACCATTACAAACACTCAACGACTCAACGATTACCTGTTTCAATTGCAGCTGCTTTTCGTTATTTTCGATTTCCTGGTTGCTTTGAATATCCGAGCTGTTCAACTCCGCAAGTCGCGCCCTCCGAACGTCGGTCCTCGTTATGAACTCCTGCAGGTACTTCCCAATGTCAAGCCACAACTTCGTGATTTGTCGCTCTTTGGCATTGCGCATCTCATCGAATTCCTTTTTATTCTGAAACAATGCGATTGCATTAACACACTAGCATAGATCCATAATCAAAACATTGAATAGCGGAAATGATTGATCAAATGCAGAATGAACAGCAACAATAATGAAAGCAAAATGCATCCTGGACAACAATGGGACGAATGAAACCGAAACCAAACCAGCCAAGTTTCATAACAAATCGGAGACTGCACATCTCTTTGACACGTTAATTCACATCCACATCCGTTTCCTCCTAATCGCATCCATCCAGCTTACGGCGTCTATATATTCGCTGGGCTCCGCCCGCAAATAGCTTCATTATCGTGCAAAATGCAAGGCGAGCGTCCACTATTAATCGTGCTGCTGCTCGTGATTAGCACTTCAGCTCAAGTAAGTCCCATTAGCTCGACGTTTTTTCCTCCAATTGACGTGCTGATCTTTTGGTAGGCGCTCGAATGTCGAGAGTTGGCGAATGACACCAGCAAGGATCTGGGGCATGTGATTGCCACTTGCCTCCTGCCGACGATTCCCGTCGTGGAGGAGAAGCGCGAGAATGTAACGCATGTGGTGAACATCACCAATGAGGATGGGCCAGAGGATCCGCCCGTGTATGGTAAGTCCAGCCAGCTAAGTCGCCTTGTGGCACCACGATGAACTAAAGATGTCTTCAATTTCTCTCCCAACTTTCCCGAAGGACCACGGCGCGGATTGCGTGTGCGTCGTGAAGAAGTCGGCATCGCAACGGCTGCACCCACCAATCGATCCAACACCAATTACAGCTACGACAATGGGGATGCACACGATCCGACAAGATGCGTAGCGCATTGCATTATGGCATCTTATAATATGGTTGGTAGATTTCAGCGATGGTTGGTTATACTTAAGGATTCCTTGTAGATTGGTGCCAGGGGGTTTCCGGAATTGAATAAGATCGCGCGGACTCTTCTCAAGGATAACAGCAATCGGGAATTGCGGGATCTTGTACAAGATACGATTGACGAGTGCTTCCTGCAGCTTTCAGAATGTAAGATTGTTGATAACGTGTTCCTTTGGTAATTTCCTGGTTTTCAGCTCCGGATTTGGATGCCTGCACGTATTCAGCACGTTTGGTAACTTGCCTGGCTGATAGGGCGAAATTTAATTGTTCTGATTGGCCCGTTGGTGAATTACCATTTCCTCACAAGTTCTAAATGCAAGTAATTGGGAATTAGTAGAGTTTAACTTACTTGTTGTAAAACATCATCTGAAATCTTGAAGTAGTAGTCGTAATTTTCGCGCAGCTCCTTTTTGGTTTTATGTTCAAATTGGAACATGAGAGTTTTCAAATGCACTTCCTGGTCGAATGCTTCTCCCATAAGCGTTCTACGTTCATTGGTTGCGACTCCCAATAGCTGCTCGACTTGCTCATCAAATTCTTCATGAATATCGTCCAAAGCTTTTCTGCTGAATTCTACAACACAAATAATTAGCACAAATATATAAGTAAAACAAATACGATTAGACAACTGCAATGCTTACCCATGGTTTTATTTATGTATGTAAGATGTGATTGAAAATTGTTGGTGTACTGCTCCTCAGCTTCATCCAGTTCAGCCAGCAGTTTTTGAATAGTTCGGTTTTTGAAATTCAAAAATCGGTCCACATGCTCCTGCATATAAGTGACTTCTTCACGCATCTGTTTGCATTTGATTTTGCGCAACAGTTGATGCCAATTCTCATTCAGCTTCGCAATATTCAGACGTGCAAACGCGTCCTCGCGTTTAATCTTATTCTTCAGGAATATGTTAATTAGTTGTTCCTTACGACGACGTTGTTCTTCCTCCTGATCGGCCTTATGTTGCATGTAACGTTGGCGCTCCTCGTCCGTCATTTTCGCCAGGCGATTCGCCAAACTTTTCTTCTTGCCACCCATTTTTTTGCAACCACAACGGATCACGACTGCCTTGGTTGAACGATTCGAAGGTTCTGCGATTGTCAACTGGAACGCATCTCGTGTGCCGTGGAATCGACGAAACAAAACATCGGCAACCAAGGTGATTTGCGTGAAAGCTTGTCGCCCGGCTGGCATTCCGATCGTTACCGTTTGATCAATAGCTTCAGCCCTTTCGGAAAATCAGATTTCCCCAATCTTTTGGACCTCTGTAAACACATGCAACGATAGATTAGCAAATAGAAAACGGTAATGGTGTGTTTACAAAATCAAAATTCGAAGCAATCTTAATGGCACGCAAAAATACGAACGGACTTCTCGACGTGAAATTCTCCGAGCTGAATTTGGGCGAAGCCACGCCGACCGGGCCCCAGCGACAACGCAATCCTTCCAAATTCCACACCAGCAACATGGCGGGCGAGAGCGTCCCACGCGGCGTCATGGAGAATACCGGAATGTCCAGGCATAGCGAGATCATTACCGCTATCTTCCAGAAATGCGTGACCAACGTCAGCCTAATCGTAAGACCAGCAACAACCTAAAAAGAAACACATTTTTGAGGTTATATGTTTGCTTACAGGGAACGATGCCATTGCTGTTCAACGAAAACCCGCAGGACGTGAAGAAGTTCTTCAGCGACGAGGAGGCGCAACTGTTGCGGGAGTCGCTCAAGGAGGACCCAAATCAGGTAAGCAAAATGGGGCCCAACTTGACGTTGGTCAAGTGACATTTGAGGCAATAAAAAATTCCACAGCCACCTAAATGTCAAATGAAAAAATTTCAGACTTCATTGGACGAGATACCCACCCCCACTCCAATAGCGGATATCGTGATACCGGATGTGCCCCTGATTGATTGGGACGTCGAGCAATACTACGAGCTGATGGTCCACAACGAGAAGCTCATCCAAAAACTGGCGAAACTGGAACACGTCCAGCCGACAATCGAGAGTTTAATTCTGGGGATGTACAACACCTTGAGCGTCTTCATGCAGGAATTGGAGAAGCCCATCTCGGACATCAAGAAGCATAAGAATCTGATGAAGAATATCGAGGATGAAATCAATAGAAGACGTGATTGTATCCTGCGTAAGTTTGCAAATTGTTTTTTTGGACGTATCAATTCATACTTCACTTTAGAAATGGCCAATCAGCTCAATGAGTATATCAACGAACAGCGTCGATGCATACACAAGAGGACTGAACAGATCAGTCGTCTGCAGGATCAACTTGAGAGGAACCGCCTTGTCTTCAGACATGAGTACAACACCCTGATGTAATTGTCCTTGAAATATTTGCTAGAAATAAGTTATTCTAATGGCGCCTTATCATTTTTCAGAAACTGTCTCGACCGCGCTATTGAGGAGGCGGAAGACCGTGGCGAGCAGGACCTCGCCGAGGTGCAACGCACTGCTGCAGAGAGCAACCTGGATTTGGCCGATTTGGCAGCCGCCAACATCGACAACGAGAATAGTTTGCGGGGACAATCCACAGCTCTTCGGGAGCAGTTGTCCCAATGGTTGGCGCGATACTACCAGGACTCCATCGAACGACAAAACCAGTTGGATGCACTGAACGAGATGTATATTAATGCTGGAAGAGCACAGAAGAAATAGTTTATTCCTGCATGTCTTCTATTTGCAGGTGCGACGCAGACACCGACGAGTTTGCAGAATTGGACGCCATCGTCACTCAGCAAGAGGAGGAGTTCGAAAGATACAAGAAACAACGCGAAGAGGAGGAACTTCGGCTGTTCAACGAGAGGCTCTTCGAGTTCCGGTCGATGCGTGCTGCCAGGACACTGCAGCGCGCTTGGCGTGGGTACCATGGCCGCCAACGGCGCAGGAGAAGAAGAAATGCCAGGAAGGCGGCGGCCACCAGAGCACACTAAAGGCATATGCGTGCTGAATTCCGTAACTGACGTTTCTATACCAGTACGATAAATGATGTTCCAAAAATGAAGACCACATATAAGCAAAATTGAATAAACGTGATTTAAAAAACCATTTCTTTTCATTTGAATCCTTACGACATGAAGTATATATATGTTGTTGATGTTATTTGTCCTTAAAAGAGGAAGAATCATTTTTAACATCTCGTAGACCTTGATTTACGAACGGTTTACTAGAATGTCAATATCTGACGTTGAATGCTTCATTGTTTTTGTTTATCCCTAGCAGATTCCATTTGACGATTTTGACAATTCTACTAAATATCTAATTGCAATTTTATACTGATTTCTTGTGGGTCTGTTGTTCGAAGAGTTATACAAGATGTCTTTGCGATTCTCCAATGATTCAACACCTTTTCCGCATTCGATTACGGCGACGATTTCCGGAAATTACTCCTTGATGAGTAGCGGCACGGAAATGGAGCCTCATACAACGCGGCTCCCAAGCATCTTTCCCTATCGTGACGAAATCTCCAAATTCAAAGAGGTCAAGAAAAATGATAACTTCGACATCAAGCCTTCCTGGAGTGGTATGAACATCCAGACGACCACCAAGGACCAACTAGACATGCAAATCCTTTCGAAACGAGTCAACTTCATCATGGAATCCGCTATCCTTCACGCCCACATCATGGTACCATCCTTCCAACCTTTCACACATCACAAACTCCTTTATATAAACCTCCATCATCCCCCCAATAGGCCAGCTTACCGAAACTCCTA
The DNA here is from genome assembly GCA_030264555.1 of Aleochara sp. GC000083. NCBI lineage: Eukaryota > Metazoa > Arthropoda > Insecta > Coleoptera > Staphylinidae > Aleochara > Aleochara sp. GC000083. The sequence continues at coordinate 32,950 of JARJDZ010010172.1, forward strand.
GAAAACAATGGCGCTCTTCTGCGAAAGTGGATGAAGCACGAGGACGCACAATTCGTCATCAGTCGCTTGACCAAGATCTCCGCCACAACTTCCGGGGTTGGTCTACCATCTTTAATCACATCAGGCATCAGAGATCACTATCCCAAATCTGCTTCCAGAGGCAGATCAAAACCATCACGGGATTCATGGTGGACAACGAACTTCAGCTGGCGTTCCGCATGCTCACCACCAACAAGTGCCTGCCGTTGTACATTGACAAGTACCCGCCGGAGATGTCGCAGTACATTCGGGTCTTCATCAATGCGCTCACCGAGTTCAGCCTCCTGGTGCGCAAGCAGATGGAGATGACTGCTTGCGAGGTCGTCGAGAAGGATAAGTATTTGCGACGGGTTTACGAGGAATTGCGGGAACGACGCATTGATATGAAACGTATGCTACAAATGATGATCGATGTGAATCAATAATGATCTATTTGTGTTTAGGATATGCTGATTCGATGCAGGAGAATATCAATGAGCATGATGTAAAAATGCAGAAGAAAGAGGTGCAGATTGCACGTGTACGTGAGAAAATTAGGCTCACGAATGAATACTATGAAGAATTGATGCAAACTTGCTTGTGAGTAACGACAGCGAGTTGCAATGTTGAAAGTGTAAATTTGAACTTTTCAGGAGGAATTCTGATAAGACGTTGTTCCAAGCTGGTGAGCAAAGTCTGGCTGCGCAAGCGGAACTCGCGGATGAAGCCAAACAGGCGCAAATTAACTACGCAAATTTGCGGGACAATCATTTGAACGAAGAGCGCATGTTGCGAACGCGCAAAACAAAGCTAGAGGCCCAATTGGCGATGTGGTTGTCAAAATATGACATGGATGTTGGCGATAGACAATCCGAACTAGATGAAGTTGCAGATGCGTATGTATAGCCTGCTAGTTTACCAGTTCCTAAAATAAATATAACTATTATAACTATCCTCCAACAGATACGAGAAAGAATCCGGCGAAATGCAAGAATTGGAATGTCTGATCCTGGAACAGGAGAAGATATTCACGCGATATAAGGCTGAGAAGGAGGAAGAAGACTTGGAGGAAATCAAAGAGAAGTTATTCGTCATTGCTTCCGAACGCGCGGCGAAAATTATCCAGAGGGCATGGAGAGATTACTTGAGGCGGAAGAAACGACGTAAGTCCAATCAGCTTTTGCCACAATAATCAGATAAGTAACATCTGTCCGTTCCAGGCAAAGGGAAGGGAAAGAAAGTCACCAAGGGCAAAAAGAAGAAGAAGTGACCCAGGACTCGTTTGAACCATGAATATGGCACTGTTCAGAACTTGCAATAAATAATGCGCACTAAAATTGATAATTAATTCTGGTAAATGTATACCTCGGGTCGCGATTCCTTCAGGCATCCCAGCTCCTCGTTCATGTTTTGCGCAATGTTTGTGACGAATAGTCATAAACTACCGGACGTTCCTTAGTGCTGGGCATAAACGAGTGGGCGCGACGAATTCGGTCACCTTCCTTCGGGCTCCGCAGGACGCTGGTATTGAATTCCAGGAGGAGTCCTTCCAAATTCTCCTTACGAGCTTCGGAGAGCTTAATTTTGCTACGGGCGTGCTTCAATTCCTCGTCCAATTGCTCGCGTTCGCTTTGTAAGAGAGCAAGTCTCGTCTGAGCATCTAAAAAGTGACATATTAGAAGAATATTTCATAGATAATATACCAGGGTGGACAACATTTACCTTTCAACTGGATTTCGTTTTGAATCTGCAACATCTCATACTCCTTTCGTTTTCGGCTCTCCTCAGCCAACAGCAACGTTTGTTCCTCTTGCAACTTCTCGAGCTCCTCGCGTTTTTCCCATTCCTCAGCCAGAACGCGCGCTTGAAGCGCCCGCACAATTTCCTCATCGCGTTTCGCCTGCGTTTCTTCTTCGAGTAGCTTCTCCAGTCGCTGTTTGATCATCTCCAATTCCATCAGCTTCTTGCCGTCTTCACGAACGACCACCTCCAGCTCCTTTGCCTGACCTTCAGCCACCTGCCGCGCGGACTTTTCCATCTGGAGTTGCTCCTTGGCGCGTTGCATTTCCTGGACGCGTCCCTGACGCTGCCGGCGTCGTTTCGCCGCTTGCAAACGTTGATAGGTCTGCTTGCCGCCTGAATGCTCGATGGCGCTCTGCAATGCTGAAAACCACTGCAGACGACTCATGTGATCAGTGGTAGCAAGTTCAAAATTTCGTTCAGTTGTATGGATAACGAGTCGAAAGTCAGGTTTGATTTCGACGCGGTCTCCAGGTTGTAGATGAATGGCACCGCATTTCTCCTTCTCAGCTGGGGTTTTGTAGTAGCTGAGCTCGCTGGGTCGCAACACGAACCAATACTCTTTAAGGGTATGGAAGATGTAACCTTTTCTATTCAATGTGCCCTTCTTCATGACGTCTTCCACGAAGTTTTGATACAATTCGTGTATCGCTTCGCCAATCGCTGCCGGGTCCGTCACTTGGCTCAAGCAACGCGTCTCCAGGATGGCCAAGAATGGACCTAGCGGGAAGCTGCCCATGGAGACGCTCAACTCGGTGAAATCGTCGTCGTCCCATGTCCCACCCAGCAGCTCAGTAAGTTTCTGCGCGATGAGAGCAGCTTCTGAAGGATGCAACAGCGTTTGCGAACGCTTATGTTCGTCAACCAACAGCTCAGCTAGCAGACAGAAGATGCGAAACAGTTTGAACACTGTTTGTTCGTCCAGGGAGCGATTCTGTAGGAACTTTTTGCGGCACACCAGCCAGCACACCTCGGCGATCTTGCTCTCGCAGTTGCGCAGCTCGTTGAGCGGAAGATTTTGCGGCAGTGGACCGAAGACCTCCTGCTCCAGGTACTGCTTGAATTGGCAGAAGTCGAGACACGCCGCCTTCTTGAAATGCTCCAGTCCTTTTTCGACGCCGTACAGATCCAAGAGCGTGCCGATGTTCGCGGTGAGCACCTGGAACAAAACGCGATATTAGTGTCAAGGCGAGAGACGGCAGAAACGAGTCATGTTTACATCGCAAGAATGCGCCGCATGGACAAAAACGTCGTACCACGATCTCGCTTTCGCGTAATCGCGCGTCAGCAGAGCGCCGAGAAGTTCGCACGTGCACACGAAATGCCACCGTATTTGGGAACGCGCTCGCAGCGGCACTTAGCACTTGCATAAAAATGCAAACGGCGATAAAAATAACAAAGTCGGCTAATTGCTCGCGCGCAAGGTGCATGCATGAGCACTGCACTTCAAATCCGGAGCGTTTTCCGAATTGTCATTTGGCATTGAATCGCTCCTTCTGCGGTGAAAGTCGAAACACCTGTGGCCGTCTCGTGTGCACGTTCGCAGGCAATGCGGGCGCTAGTTGGGCGCACTCGATGAGTGGTGATAAGCGATGCTTGAGCCCTTATGACTTACTTTCAACTTGGATTTGTTCACGAAGCCGACTTGCTCCTGGTGCAGCGACGCGAACGCCAGCGACAGGCAGTTCGCAACGTTCTCCAATAGCACTGCCATCGTCGCGCCGCGGATCGACTGTGATTCACCTCGCGCGAGCCGCAGCCACCAGCCACCGGAATGATTATCGCGATCGGAAACACGCCTACGATGCAACGCTCACTCGCCGCAAGCAAACGACACCACAGCCGCATGCACCGAGCGCAATAACAAGCGCACAAATGAAGCGCGCCCGGCGCGCAATGCCGAGATATAACCAAGCAGCAAGAGAAAACGCTTCGCAAGCGTTCGCCCAGCGTTCAATCGTCCGTCCGGCCAAATACGCACGCGAAACTCGCCCGAAGTTGGCCCAGCTAATTGCATTTCGCATCAGAGTTCTTGCCGGCTGAAAGGAAAACAAATATGTTGATAACTAGACGACTGATAACTCCTTGATGAGTCATGGGCAAATATGATCAAGTTATCTCTCGCCATGCGACAAGAAGTGAGGTCATTAAGGACTTGAAGTCTGCAGGGAATGAATGAAATGAAATTGCTAGCGATCAAATTGTGCGGGAAGAAACAAAAGTTGGACGACGCTTTATGTTTTGCGGGTTAATCGATTTGAAGGCTGAAATACTTAAATTTCATTTAATTTTAGAATCGTTAGTGCCAATCAACTAGCAAACCAATTTCACGCAATGCGTGCGATGCAAAAAATGTCTCGATTGTAAGCCTCAATGTAGGCAACTAGTCATACGTTCCGTTTGATACCTATGTTGTCTATATCTACATCCAATGATTAATTTTTTTTTGAATTTCCCATAATTTAATTCCAACCTTGTTGTTTGCAAAACGTGCAATTAAATGTATGACTACCGCAGCATCACAACAAATTCGCAATGAATTTCTCCCATTATATACCAATCTAACATATGAACTATCAACAAATAACGTAAACAAGAAAAACTACTGAATTATTACTTTAGTGTGAAGTGATGAAAAAAATAATTTCGTTCTGGCAAATAATACCAAATTTGTTGACAACATAGAGTAAATAGAAACGAGAACAAACAACGCGCATTCAAAAAAATATAAATCAACTAATTTCATAGTTTCCGCTTGCGTGAATTTCCGCGTATCAAACAAAAATATGCGCGCCACAATTAGTTGATAAACAACTCTATGCAACAATTCGGTACAATTCGGTTTCGCTACGCAAATATTCAGCGCAAAAACACAAATTTAATGCTCGAAATTACTGCGTGCGATAATCAATCGCATCAACAAAAAGAAATTCGCGCAATTCCAACCATTTTCTCTACACAAACGCGATTCATACGCAACAATGTCGAATGCTTTTTTTTTGCGCAAGTTCGCTAATAGATGCTAAATACGCCTGATGTTGGAGGAATGCGATGTCGTTTCAGGAAAGACCTCCCGCATTTTTTGACAAAGGCGTCGAGGATTTGCATTGCATTTGAGCGCGCTCGTTCTTGAACGCACCCGACAAATAATCCGAGCAGAACCCAATGGCGAAAACTGGCGCATAAAAAGCGGCGCACGTTCGTCCTTAAGTCCACTATGCATGTTCGCAATGTCGCGATTCTATCTACGGGAGGTTGCGCGTTGTCCGAAACGTGTGCGACTCAAATCGAAGAACACCTCGATGATTATGTTGATGATGATGCGTTGATGAACCCGCTGGTGGGTTAGTGTCAGGTCAATGAGGCCGCGTTGTTTTGCCTCTCGTAGATGTGCGTAGCACGTCAGTAATGACACCAATTCCGTAATCTGGATATCGGACGAATTATATCTCAGCTGAACCGTACGAGAAGGCGTCGTGTCACCACGCACGCCGAAAGAGACTCATGTGGTTGTTGTTGTGCATCGCATAATTGGGGCCCGGTTCAGAATACGAATTAAGAGCTCTAGCTATGACGTAGGAGTTCAAGTTCTCAGCTAATCATCTCCACCTCCCTTATCTTTGCGGTTTTGTGGAATTTTTTTCTCATAGATATTTATGTTTAGTTTAATGTGTACTCATAAACAGAAAGTTGGTAGAATTTCGCACCAAACAAAAAAAAATAAAAGATGTGGAGCAACATTTTTTTTAGAGGATAAAAGAAGATAATATTTTGGATTGATTTCATGTATCATATGTGAAAATTTTACTCATAGCGCGAGGAAATGATGAGACGAATATCAAGTGATGCCAATAACAAATTTTGCATGATATTCTGAGAAAATAATTGAACAAAGATGACATTTTTTCGCAGAAGTATAAAAGTTACAAAAAGTTTACTCAAATTAGTTATGTTTTATCTACTTATTACTACATTGTACCACATTAATGAAATTTATCATTAATTTATGGTGAAGGCAAGAAAATACGGTTATTATTTCGTTATTATTTAAATAAAGAGAGCTCTAGCAAATGTAATAATTTGCATGGCAATAATTAAAGAACTGATAATTAAAATATAAATAATTGCATATTTTGATGTTTTTTACTTTGTTCAATTTTCTAGGAATGTCATGCAAAAGTTTGATAATTTTTGCTAATTTATATCTTCATTTGAAGCAAGCAAGTATCATAAATGATACATGAAATCAATCCAAAATTTCTCCACCTTCCGAATGGTATGAAAAGATTAAAATAACTTTAGTCATTGAGTAAGAGACTAAAAATTTTCTCACTCAATGCTTTTGTAGATTTTTCTAATAAATATTGTAAAATAACAAATATTAATCGAAAATATAAGGATACCAAAAATCACAAACGAAATTTCGAAAAACGAAGAGGCTGAACACGATAATTGAGTCACTTTTTATAATAAATAAGGAATCTCCATGCTTGGACTTCAAAGTGATAATTGATAATTCTTATTCTGGACTTTCAACAAATCAATGTGGGCTACTCTCCGCGCGATTTTTTTTTGCACCCGAGATGTACGCATGTTATATTTGTTTGTTTGCTCCCTTATCACGATCGCGAGAACAAACCGCTCAAAACGATACTCACTGTCTAAGGTACAAGTGGGAGCGCACTTGCGCGAAAAAAAATGCTAATATCCTGTATGTATGTATGTATATGCAAATATTGCACAAAATATGTAATAAGGTTCGCGTAACGAGTCGGCGATCGCAATTGGCATCGAGGCATTGAAATGTTACATAAAATGAAGCGCTACACCAGTTCACCAGTGTTTGCTAGCAAGTTTAATATTCGGTGCGCGTGCATTCCTTGGTCGTTGTTGTTTGTTGCTATTTTTTGTCGTTGTTTTCGGAACGTCCTTCATGAAGAACAAACTGCGCTTGTTGGTGGTCGCCTTCTCGCGCCGTCGACATGTATTCAGCCGCATTAACCCCAGTGAGTATGGTACAACAACAATTTGAATTTGTTCATATGCCTCTTAACTTATTCGTTGCTCATTATGCGCAGCAATTCGCATTATGAGCACGTTTTAAATGCGCTGGTATCGCACACAAATCAGAGGCTAGTAAATTTAATCGCCGCAATTATTGCTGGAAACAGCAATATCCGAATTTATGATTATGACCGGAATTTAGTGAGTTTTTCAGAAACGGCCAGCGACTGGTGGAAAGCGCGATGACATCAATGTCATTCGGCGTTTCTTTTCCTGTGCGCAACAATGAAGTGAAAGCAATAACGATAATAGGAAAAAAAGATAATTAAAATTGAATGGAAGATACAAGGTCGTGGAGTGGCTGCTATGATAATGAATTTGATCGATTAATGAGCTCTGATTGGCAGCGAAATGTACCCGCATTGTGCACCAACGAATCCGAATTGTGCATTGCTTCCTAGTACGCAATCGCCGAATTGTTCACGTAACACGTCGAGCAAAAAATTTGCAGGAAGCCGAATTTTCTAACTATGCGCGACGATGGCGATGGCAAAAAACCGATACCAGGTAGCGAGTGTCAAACATTTTTTCGATGCAAAGTGCTCCCGGGCAATTACAATGACTATTGATCCAATTCGCCGTAGATCGTCTATCTACACAAGTGGCACACATTAGCGAAACGCCCGAAAAAACACAAAAGAAAATCACGGTTTGGTAACGCGGATAATGCATGGGTTTGGAGGATGCGCTCTCAGAATTTAAATACGCCCGCCTCCAGAAATCGCCGCATCATGTTTTCGATCTAATCGCGCGAATCGAATTTCAGGTGGCTGTTCAAATTTAATTAAACGATTATCGGCAATTATCGCCCGATTATTGCAACACTAATTATGACAACAAAGCTCTAAGGATGTAAATTCGCTTATCGAGAACTATTATTGACTCGGGAGACTCAGCGCTTCTTTTTTTCTCTCGCGTTTGGAGATTATCAGCCATTAATTACAACAATCAACCGGCACTATCATTGTGTACAAACGCAGTAATGTAAATAAGACGATTATCAGGAAGTGAGTCTTCAAGAATTTCAACGTTTTACACAATTAACGAGCTGGGGGAATGTTGAGAAGATCAGCGAAAAAACACACGTTCACATTAGCAAACTAATCGCATAATTGTTCTACTCGAAATAAATGTGTTGTACTTGTACATTTCGATTCTAATCTTATGGCGAACACGCGTCGCCGATAAAATGTGCCAGCGAAGCCGTTCAAGTATTAATTATCTGTAATAATAATATTATTCATAGTTGGTAATGACAGCCAATTGTTTGCGCGCGCGTTATCGGCGGCCATCGATGAAGATCGATTCAAGAAACACACACTCGATCGACGCGCGATGATTTTGAAATTCCGACCAGATCAACAATTCTACAGCGCGATGCATTCGAGTGCGTGATGCGGGCGGCCGCATGAAATTTAATGAGATGTTGTTTTTCCAGTTCGCTCGGATTTTCGCGCAATGTGCGCGCTACATTGCATTTTTATTGCGAAGACATGAACGACGGGGAATAACATATGCATGACTTGTTCTCCGAATGGCGAATGAACACCGAATTTTAGCCGATTGGTCCGGCGAATTTCCACATTTCGCCTCCGAATTAAATCGAAATTAAAACAATGGATGATAAATCCCGATCGAGATAATCTCGTCGACGAGGCGCGCAGATTTCAAATCTGGTAGCAACTTGGCGCATGGTTTTTTTTCGCTCTCTCCGAATGATAGAAAAAAAAACACTTGTACTTGTACTTTCCTTGCGTTATCGCGCGCACCCGAATTGAAACAGATTTCGATACCGATACAGCGCTCGTTGAGGCATCTAATCGCTATCGGTGATAACGGGCAAAAATCGGCCTGCACTTGAGAGCGCCGCCTCGGCCCTTGCGTCCCGCACGCGCGCCACCCCGGAATTGCGGATTTTCGGCCATTGCGGGCACGCACTTCCGGGCCCCCGAATGGACCAACACCTCTTCGCCGGCGGGCCGCATCCATCGCTGGCGGAAGGCGCCCGAGGAGGCGCACCGCTTCGAACCACCGCGATCTGATCGGCCGGCGACAATATCGGCTTCTCATGTATAAAACGCGGCGCGCTTATGAATCGGCCGGTAGTACCGACTTCGCTTTTTGACCGTGAACGTTCCGACGCACCGGCCAAAAGCCTGCCAACCAGAGCGCACCAGACCAGCCGACAGTCGCATCCAAGCGAGCAGCCGCAACTCGCGAATCAATCAACAAGTTCCAGCGAAAGTAGGAACTACTTGTCGACCGACATTAGACTCCTCGATTGCAATTTGCATACACAAACAAACACGTCCAGTGTAAATTGTCAAAACTATCCGAAACTACTTTGCAAAATCAGTCCAACTCTCGCAGTTCACAGTTCGAGCAATTCAGATTCATGAATCATAACAGCTTTCTTTGCATGATATTATCCTTGTCGTACACCTGACGAGCACCACAACTTCGCCTTTGAAGTTGCCCTATCTGAAGAGACTTGCGCGACTTTCGAAATCGTAGCTGTACGCAGTGACCGAAGTGATCTGTTAAACAATACGCGAAAGTGAATTACAATGACCAAAGACATGCAGAAAGTCAAGCCGACTGAGCAGGACGTCGAGAAGAAGATCGCACTCGAGGAAGACATCTATACAGGCAAGTTACATTGCATGTTGATTTGCAAATCTGTGCCGAACCGGATTGGATGTGCAAATCACGTTCAAACTTGTACAATAAAAAATCAATTATTTGTTTATCAATCAACCGCAATGAAATTCATTCGCGCGCTGTTCATTAGTAGCATCTCGCAATCGCAACACCAACTACAATGAAGTACGGAGAAAACGCGACGTGTTTCATTTAACTACTTACTTTTTTTAAACGCGTGCTTGAACGAGCCCGAATTATGCACCTGTTTTTGTGAGGAATGGAATGGAATGCAGCCGTGAAACTAGCAAGTAATTACCGCATTAACAAAACTGTAGCAAGCATTATTCATTTTCCGATTTGAATGTCGCTTCGCATAAAACGTGATGTTTTGTAAACGCTAGTTTCGGCCGCGAAGCCGTTAAAAATGCACGCGTAATGCTCATTTAATTGTGCCCGATTTGATTGAGAGATTATTTCCCAGCATTCCTCCGCTCTATAGATTAGATTTTAACAATGCTCCATAATTGCGCGATAAGCCGAGCACTTTCCAAACAGCACGGAGACTCACTTTTGCAAATTTCAATCGGCTGCTCAATCGGCAGTGAATTCGCATCAGACAGGACTTTCAGAATGCTGCACTCGATCATAACACTAGTTGTTATGTGTACAGAGATGCGACAGATAGCATCAAAGTTATTTGTTGCGTTTGTTTGCGTTGCGATGGACGAATAATGTTGTACATGTACATTTAAGTTGCGCCGCAATCGCAACTATTAAAACTGATGTAATATGCCCATGAACGCATAAATGGCGCGCTTCAAACTGATAGCTATATTTTGACATGCGTCCATACGAGCGCATTTTTCCATCTTGCTTATCGGGCTAATGTGAAATTACCTTCGTCTAGCGTCACGCCGCCGCCGCCATGCATAATGCAACATTCTGCGGTGATTTGCGGTTAATAATTGCGCGAACTGAGATGACGGTGAAAGCGCATTGATTTCAGACAATCCGGTGAACCGTTTCCAAAGTATATTCATAGTTGGCGGAATCAATTAAATACTGATAATTATGGCGTTGAGTGGTCGCGCAAAAAAGTGATAGTGTCTACCGATAATTCGAAGTAATAAATGATTAGAATAAATCGGCGATGTTGTATGCAAATTGTCGTGGTGGGTCGGCGATTCGCGAGTTGTCTCCCCAACACGCCCAGTATATGTAAAAGTTGACCTTATGTTAGGCTCACAATCAATCGCTTTTTTCTCGATTATTTTGCATCATACTGGTCCGATCTCGACTGAACCGCAAGCATAATTACTAATTACATTCGCGCCCGATAACTGGCACACAAGCTTTCGCATTGTCTTCGTCGCAGAGGCAATGATATGCGCTATCGGCCGACTGGTCGGTCTTCGTATGCCGCCATGGCACACTATCCGAAGGCAATGAGCTTATTACATAAAATTTTCCATTATTTGTAATGAGATTACAACTACTTGAACTTTTATATCGCAACGTCAATGCTTCAATGCTGCGTTTGCCATGTGAAATAACGATTATGTTATCAAAGTAATAGAGCGATTCTGTGAATCGTTGTTCCACTTTTTTGTTCTTAACCGAATCAACACATGCATGGTAAAATTTCGAGAGCATCATTCGCGAATCAAGATTATTATTGCAAACGTTTACTTATGCCTGCCCATTACATGTAAATATTTTCTCATTCCACTTTAATGCATGTTTTCGCAATGAATTGTTTTGCTATTTTATTTATAACCGAATAAGTTATTTGTAATTGTTGTTTCCCGAATGGATATAGTAATGCTGATGGCGATAGCAAGTGAATTCTTGCGAAATTGCGCGGTGTATTCAATTGTGCGGCTCCGAAATGCCCACATTTTGAAGCGTCAATGCGAGAAATGCGAATGATAGTCTTTCGTTGGAAATTGTAAATTATACATGACTGCACGAGCATGCAATGCAAGCGCAAATTGCACAGACAACTAACGACTGGTATTCGAACATCGCGATTTAAATATCGCGCAAATAATGCTTAACTTAATGCCAAATAATACGATTTCATTAATTGCAACTTCGCGGCGGATAAAACCGGCTTCAGCGGTTCAACGAAAATCACAGCGGTGCATTGAAGCACATTCAATGTTATCGAGAAATACAACTATTACGATAGATGTGCCATTATCTGATGTCTTATAAGTCATTGTTTCGTTGTAGTGAATTATACCAAACCGTTCATTAACTGTTCATCGCTGAAATTGCATGTGAACTAAATATTGCAAAAATGCGCTGAATTACATGTGATTAGTGAATCGTCATTGTTTCAGGACCATGCTTCGGAACACGACATGTGCAAATGGTCCTGCTCTTCCTGTTGGTATGCATTGCCTACTGTATACGAGTAAATTTGTCAGTGGGCATTGTTGCTATGACGGATCCGGAAGCGAATCCAGATTTTCCGGTAGGTGCATTGTTCCCAATGAAGTATACGAAAGCTAAAATTGATGTTTTGCGCAGACCTACAACTGGACCGATAAGAGCGTGGTGCTGTCGTCCTTCTTCTGGGGCTACGTGATCCCCCAGGTCGGCGCTGGCCAGCTGGCGAAGAACCTCGGCGCACGCTGGGTGCTCATCGTCGCGATGAGCGTCTGCTCGCTGTTCACCGCGCTGATACCGGTGCTCGCCGAGCTGGGCTCGTACGGCGTGATGATATGCCGCGTGGCGCAGGGCTTCTCGCAGGGCTTCTTCTACCCGTGCGTGCACAACCTGCTCAGCAAGTGGGTGCCGCTGAACGAGCGCACCCGCATGGGCACCTTCGTCTACGCAGGTTGACTATCTTGTGTGCGCCATCGCACGATCGCTTACCGCTAACACACGCGCTTTCTGTTGCAAAGGTGGGCCGTTCGGCACCGTCTTGGCGATGCCCATCACCGGCCTGATCTGCAAGAGCAGTCTCGGCTGGCCGGCCGTGTTTTACATCTTCGGCGGCGTCGGCTTCGCCTGGACGCTGATGTACGTCCTCTTGGGGTCGAACAGCGTCTACGACCACAAGTCGATCACGCCGGAGGAGCGCGAATACATTAAGAAATCTCTCGGCCAGGGCGAGCAGGACGATCTCAATGTACGCACCAATATGCGCAACTTTTTGTAGAACGTGTTTACTTACATCGCTCAATTGCAGGAAGTGCCGACCCCATGGAAGGCGATCTTCACCTCGGTGCCCGTCTGGTCCATCCTTATCGCCCACTGCGGGCAGAACTGGGGCTTCTGGACGCTGCTCACGGAGATCCCCATCTACATGAATAAGGTCCTCAACTACGACATCGAAAGCGTAAGTACCGCCCGCCCGCTGTCTTCCATTCGCGAATCGTACCTACAATCAGATTTCTACAGAACGGCTTCTGGTCCGCGTTCCCGTACTTCGTCCTCTGGTTGCTGAGCTTCTTCTTCGGTTCCATCTCGGACTTGCTGATCAACCGGCGCATCGTTACGATCAGCTTCTCCCGAAAAATCAACACAATGATAGGTAAATCGGACGGCACTACTAAAAAACAGTTACCAATTAACTCGATAATTTTGCTATGCAATTAGGCTTGATTGGACCGGCGATTGCATTGATTGCGTTGGGTGTATGCGGCTCGAACAACTCGGACACTGCGATCGCCCTGCTCGTCGTCGCCGTCGGCATCAACTCGGCGACGTACAGTGGCTATCAGGTGAACCACATCGATCTGGCCCCACGTCACGCTGGCACTCTGATGGGGCTCACGAACGGCGCCGCCAATGTCTTCTCCATTATCGCGCCGCTTGCGGTGCAGTACATCGTCACCGATGAGGTACTACGTCCTAACAAACTGATAACTTTGGCGAACTTACTAACGCGGATGCTCTTCTTCATCTTTCAGACGCAGTCGTCGCAATGGGAGGTCGTCTTCTACGTGGCCTCGGCCATCTACGTGGTCTGCGCTCTATTCTACTGCTACTACGGATCGGGCGACAGACAAGAATGGGATTCTGAAACTAAAACCGGTAAGGCACCACAATTAAAATGCATTGATAGGGAAACAAAATTCGACTTTAAACAATCAAAATCATATAAATCAATAAAAATTCTAACAACATTGCTATCTACATTACAGACATCAAGTGAAACGAGGAGGCCTAATCATAAGAGTTCGACTTAGAGATGAACTTTCGAAGCAAAATTACCGCATTCCTTCAAACTTTCGACTGCTGTTATTTTGTAATAATGTCTAAATTAATAATTTATTTATATACCAAAAATCATATTTTAGTTTTATATATATATATAATCTATGTATATATAATTTAACTTTTCGTAATTGTTTGTAACTTTTAATTTTACTTTATATATAGTTTTCGATCTTACACATTTCTGGTGTAAGCTTCGTGTATTTTTTTTTGTTTTTATATGTATAAATTTAAACTGTAATTTCTTGTCATCTAGTCTGTGATGTTACAAATTGTAATTATACTTATGGAAATGCATTTTACATTAAATATGCATTTGTATATATGTATAATTTGTGTACAGAAGTAAAACGCTATCAGAATAAACAAGATATCGCACAGGAGAAGAAAATGTATATATAAGACTGCAACAAAGAGAGGGTCGCGCAAATTTCCCAGCATCGTTTACACCTATTACAAAACGCCCGATTGCAATACAATGCAAAAGGTGATAAACAAGTATATCGTTATCAAATCTATGCCTAAAGCAGTGTGTAAATTCTCAATAAATCAGGCTTAGTATTCAATATATATAATGTATGTATATATCTCCTTAATATGTACAAAGACACGTTTAGTCTCTATGAGGAAGCAAAACCAGAGTTAAATGTAATGGACAGATTTGTTCAACATTTACGGTCTTATGTACGCAACTTGCGTGTTCATCGGAGTGAAACTATGAGACAAACGGAAGTAATTCTCCGGAAGCAATTCGTTTACGTTAGAGTGCTATTGAACACATCAATTTGTAACAGTTTTTTTTCTTCATCTTCTTTTACAATTGTGTTCCGCGCAATCTCTACTACCCTAGGTATGTGGTTCATCATTTGATCATAAATCGTTTTGCGTTTGTATGAAAATTGTAAAAAGTATTCCTTGTTCAGAAAACACAAGTGCGGCGCTTGTTTTGCCCTGGTTGGTTGTTGGTGACAGTGTTGTTCTGGTTGTTGTTCGTACAACGTGCTTCTTGGTTGATGAATCTCAGTGCGCCAATGAACATCCAAACGAATGTGCTGCGGTGAGATGCAGATGCGTATAAAAAATGTGTAGTTATTGAGTTTTGAGCGGATTTGTTGATGCATTAATTAAGTACGCGCAATAGAAAATTTTTGTCTGAAATCTAGTCAGTTACGAATTGCAGGAATGCAAGCTATATCAATCAGTTCGTCTCGCAATGCCGCATTTGTTGCATTTTCTTATACAATAAATATATTGCTTGCGTTCCGTGTGTGTGTTAATTTGGTTGGCTTTCTATGCAAGTAAACGTCGATTGAGTACATTCAGAGTGGATGCATTGAGTGGATGAATTTTGTGCGACTTGTTTCTAATACGCTGTAGTGATGCGTGGCATCGAATCCCTTGTAAATGCCGAATCAGCAACGTCTCAACGTTAATAAAGTGAATCACCGTTCCCCAAGAATACTTTGAGTTCGCAAGCTAATTAATCTCATAATGGCGTACATAGCCGACAATTTTGAATTCAATATTCATCGTCTCGCCCGGCGCTGCCTATCAACTTTGAATATATCAATTAGAATCAATCGACTATTCATTATTCTCGTTAGCGCACTAATTAACATGGTTCACTATATTTTTGAATATTTAATATAAATGCGCATCTGTCTTCATATATTTATATATATTCCAATACGAATACGTTATGCAATCATAACATTTAAGTCTTTCGCTTATCCAAGTGGACGCTTTCGCGCCCTGTAAATGTTTACGTTTAGCGCGTAGCTAGCTTGCTTTAGGAAATACATTAGTAATGCAATAAACGAACCGTCACTCAATGAATAGATATTAACGTGCACTTGAATTTGTGTGAGGTGCTGCTGCAATGCCTACGTTATGCTGCGACTTTGCGCCATATTTATTATAGTTAAACCTTCCGTAAGTACTAACGCTATGAGTAGTAAAACGTCAAGTAGATGCATGTACGCCGACGAATGATTCGCCTCGATTATGTTATCACTAGCGTGCAATTTGCGAGCGTAACTACTAGGTATGGCTAATTGATTAGTTCGTACTCATCAATGATTGTAAAATTCGAACTGAATTGGTGTTTTAAGCGTGTTTAACGTTACGGTTGGCCGACGCTGGCCTGCTGCGAAATGCAGTCGCGATACCTCCGACTACCCAAACTCTCTTCCTCTCGATTCCTTAACTAATTCTTTCTCAATGAATATAAAAATAGGGAGCGACTATTTACCTCTGCTCTTCATTCTATATGGCGGCTACATCTGCCTCGTCTCGCCTCACTGCAGCCTCCATGCAACGAACGCACCTCGATCGCATCGCGTCCTCGAAATCGCCTCTTCTTACGAGCTAAACTCCGTTTGAACGTGCATCTTCCTCGAAAGCCGATTGTAGCATCGTTTGCAATTACTGAGCCCGAATCTTCCTCCGGTGTGATTATGAATGGTTCAAATAATAAATTAAAGCCTCTCTCGTCGCTCGCCGATTGAATGGGCGAACGTGCGCTAAATACTAAAACAATGAACAGCTTAAACGTAATGTGATCCTTTTCTTTGGTATTAATATTAGCGTGGTTGATTTGTTCGAGCCTTCACCTTCATCCTTCGACGGTATGCAATGAGTATCATACAGTAAATCACAATCGTTGCGCCATTCGCCGCCGGTGGCGAATGAATCTCCAAAACAAATACCAATGAGGTAAAAGATGCGGCGGCGCAACTAGACGGTCGTGCCGTACGTGCTGAAGACGACACGTGTGCTGTCGCTGTCCAGCGTGACATCTTCGGGGCTGGCCAGGTCAACGCGCACGCTGCCCGAATTGTTTCGCTTCCGCTGGCCCCAATTGCTCAGCGTCCACTGGTACACGCCGTCCGTGGACGTGCATTCAGTTGTCGAATTTTCAATCGCTGTGTTTGGGGTCTCGGCTGTCTCGGAGCTGGAGCTGGCTGTCTCCAGGTCGCGCTCACGATACCGGCCGATTCCTAGAAGAACGCAAGATGCATCTGAGTTACGCGCAAAGATACGGTACGTACCACTGTCATCTGGTGACGGATGGCTCTCTTCGACGCTTCGCAGGATGCTCTGGCAAATCTCCGATTCGAGGGGTATCGGGTTATCCGTGTCGCGGTTGTAAATTGTCACAGCGATATGCGTCGGATGCGGAACGGGCAGCGGTATGAGTAGTTTGTCCGGGGAGTAGGGTTTGGCGATCTTCTTCCACGGCTTTCGCAGACTAGTTGTACGATTGCTGCGCAAGGAGCTCAGCGCTGACGTACTCTCCCTATGAAATTTGCTCACTCGTTATAGGACGCCACAAGAAGGTTATTTACTTACATTCGCTTCTCCGACTTCTTGCCCGTCGCGGTCAGCTTTCCTCGCGGATTGAACGCCGACACTTCAAGGTACGGTGAATGGACCTGAATATTACCGCGTGGTGTGTACACATTACCGAGTAAATCCGGTCCCCCTGCGCCCAGCTGCGCACTGTGCACCATTTCGGTGTAGCGACTAATATCAGCATTCGGATGCGGATCGAGACGAAATGACGTGTCCGTGTGGTCCAACGGCGTTAGAATATCCAAGCTGAACAGCTCCGTGTACAGCAAACTCGCCAATCCCGCCCAATCGCCCACCGATAATGTGTGGTTCTCCCAAAATTGCTCCTCGGTGCAGCCGAGCTTCGGTAGTATGTGCGTCGGATAGAAGCGCTCCAACATTAATGCGCCCTGCTGAATAGCAATCTGAAACACAATTTACTCGCTAGTTTCCTAATTGCATAATCCAATAACGGCGGCCAAACCTTCAGCTCGTTCGTAGATAATTTGATTTTCGCTTTGATGCTGGCGTTTAAACCGGTCTGCAGGTCACGGCGCCGCCTCTCCAACTTCTCATGCAGGACCGCTATCAAATCGTGCCCCTCCTTCTCCAGCGTTTTGTACGGACCGTTTTTCGCAAGCTGCGTCGAAAAGCTGCCGAAGCAGGCTTCGACAAAATGCGAGAAGTCTTTCTGTGGCTGCATGATCGTACTCTCAATCACGGACTGGTACGCGGAAAGCTCATCCAGTTCCATTTGGGCCTCGAACGCAGCTAATGCCTGTTCCGGTGAAATCTGAAAGTAGTAATCGGAGGCGAGTCCTGGACCGGCGATGCGTCTCACGACGAAGCTGTCACTTGCTGGTATCCGGCCGCGCTTCTTGATTAAACCATGAAAGATTGTCGCATCCCAGAACAGCCGAAACCAATACCTTGTCACGCCACCTGCAACATATGCAACGTAGAATTCTCTCGTCGTTGTTGCAGGTTTGGGTATTAATTACCTGCTAGGATTATTAACGATATCAAAGGGCATATGAAAACGGCAACAAATATTGCCATTAAAGGTTGTAGGCAGCCCTGAATTAATATGTTCCAAACGAGTGCCTCGAGTAACACGAAAAATCGGTTTCGTTGTGGTTCGGGACTATCCAAATCGTAGATCAGGCCATTCGTGAACTGCACGCCGAGCGTCAGCACTGGCATCCACAGGACAGCTGTGGCGGCGATGAAAAAGCAACTGAGAATGACTATCATGGACAGCAACGGGAAGATAATCACAATTCCAATTGTCCCGAACAGACCCTTAATGAAGTAATTCCACACGCGATTTGTATGCCGCGTCAGACCTTTACCAATGAAACCAGTATCTGGCTTCGTTTCGAAGTGCGTTCGTGATTTGGAAATGTGTCGCCACAGACTAATCAACCTGGAGCACAGCGTCGACGTGAGACTGCTCTTGCGTGGAAAGAGTGTGCCATTGACTTGCGACAACTCCAAGTCGGGCATGAACGGCTCCAAGAGGAAGAGGGCACGTAGACCCACCGGACTACACCACGGGATGAGAATGCCGAAAAAGAACATCGCGTTCCAGGTCCAACACCACGTGCGATGGAAGTAGTTGAAGACGCGCCACATCGGCCAGCGCGTCGTCGTCGTGCGCACGATTTCCTTCTCGACCAGGAACACGGGCTGGCTGGGATCGGAGCGAGGCGTCGTAATGCTCGTCGCCTGCTTGGACAAGACGGTCGGGACGACTTCGCTCTGGCCCTGAAAATTGCGCCGAATTATCCAATTGATCGGCAGCCAAATCTGCGTGGGCCAAAGGAAGTTCCTCGTTGGCGTTTTCACTTTGCGCAATTCGCGCAATAGAGCCGGTTCGCGCTCCTTCATAAACGCCAGATCGCGATTGAGAAAGTAGATCGTCTGCGCCAATTTCTGCGTCTGACACAACGCCAGAGCTTCCTCGTGCGCGCTCCATTGATTCTCCGAGCTGAACTTGATCTCGGCCGCACTCAAGCGCGAGCGCAACCAAGGCCCGATGCGGCTGAGCACGGGATGCTCGCTGCACAAGCGACTCTTCACGCTCTCCTGGCTCTTCGACAGCCGGCGCTGCACGTTCTCGACGGCGCGATGCATCAGGACGACGCTCTGCGCCTGCTGGACCAACAGCTCGGCGACGCCGTCGCCCAGATTGTTGATGTCGCTGTTCGACAGGATCGAGTTGTAGACGCGCTGCAGGTACTCCTTCATGACCGCTTCGTTCACCTCGCGCTCGATATCCTCGTCGGGCATCTTCTGCGCACGCAGCTCAGCGATGAGGCGCTCCCGAAAGTGCAGGAACCAGCCGCGCGTCTCCCGCTCGAGTATGCTGATGAGCATCGGCAGCGCCTGGCGCATAAGGTTGCGGTCCCAGAGACGCAGATCCAATTCGGCGCCCGCTGGCGTCAGGAAGCGGTACGGTACGGACACCGGCGACTGCGAGCATTCGCGCGCTACTTCGAACTTCTCGGTGGCGGCGCGCCGCAGCTGCTTCCGCACGAACAAGCACAGCATCTCCAATGAGTCTTCATTCTCTGACTGCAAGCATACAAGAATTCCAAAATTGAACAGCCCCGTTGGTTGCACTCACGTCTCAGAAAGTAATACTCACTCTACAAACTAGTTCGGCAACTAAATATTTACTACGCTCCTCGCGAATCTTCGCATCGAGATTATGCGCTTGCAGGCTGGGTATGCCGACAAGAATGTCCAGAATGCGGAGCAATCCTTCCAACAGCGACCGCAGCGCTTCGGACACGGAAAAGAAATGTGAGACCATACGGCTCTTCGCCGTGACGAATAGAAAACGCAGGGCTAATGCCATGTCGTTCAGCAACGACTCTTTGCTGCGTTCGGTGCCCTTCTGCAGCAACTGCGACAGCTTCCAACGGTGCTGCTGGCCGGGGAAGTTTAGCGATTCTACTTCGAATTCCCTGCAAACATGTGCGATTAGGGCTCTGCATTGAAACGTACGCATCGCGCAAAAATTCGAACAACCATCTCGTTCGTTCGTAGGTGTACAGCTAATTGCATAGATTTTAATTAGTTGCGAAGTGGAAGCGATAAAACTGGAGTGACATGTCCCATATTATAGCAGGCGAACACGATTGGTGGAAGTTTTAATTAAATTTTTTTGCCGCCCAACGACGAAAGCAGATCGATTGATGATGCCGATTATAATTCACGTTGAATAAGAAATTGTATGTAACTCCATTTAGAATGGATGGATAACTGAACGAACCGGCAGCGCATGAAAGAGGTATTGGGCGAAACAACGTGACCAAGCAAACACAACCGCGATTACCGACTGCCGTTCATGATGGAACATAAATGCATGAAACATGTCACAAACACGCTCGCTTTTTTCTCGCGTACCCGGCAGGCGCGCGCTTACTTAATCAAACGGTATTGTTTATCAATAAAATGTAAAACGTGACAGAAAGAGAAAAACGCCATCAAACAAAAGGCACAGACACACACATACCCCTTGCGTCTGATCGAGTCAAGCTGCTGATAGTTGAGCCGCTTTGGCTTGCCGTACTTATCCTTGTGCAAGCTTTGTTTGATGAACGCATACAGATTTAGATATAGATAGGCGGCTGGCATGGCCAGCGGTATGTAATCAGTGTACGTAATTACCCGCGCTCCCGAATGTACTCCAGCTGCTTGCCGGTGAGCTTCCGCGTCTCCCCCTTGCTGTCGACGGCGACGGCGTCCAGCTCGTCGAAGGACGGCGTCACGAACAAGTCCCTGAGGTGATACTTGCACTTGGAGCGGCCCAGCGAGCCGTCCGAAGAGACATTCGATGTGGGAAACGAATCCATTTGTGCAACTGGACTAGGAAGAACTGCGCAGACGGTGGCGAAAAAATGTAGGATTTGGCGCATCGCATATTGCTGCGGCGGGTCGCCACCCCCCGGAGCTGGGTGGGCTGGTACTTACTTATCGGAAACGTTTTCCAATGGTATAAAAACTGCTCGGCGACCTGCTTGATGTTCTGCACCAGCTGCTCGACTTCCGGCGGCGCGCCGATCAGATTGACGTCGAAGCTGAGCGGCTCGCGCTCCGGGTGCAGCACTTCGGGGCCGAGGATGACGCCGTCGTAGTTCTTCAGCGGGTAGAGGCTGGTCGGGCGCAGCGGATGCGACTCGCCGCCGCCGGTCGCGCCGATCATCTGCGACCGGAACTCCAGCCGATTCGAGACTGCAAATCATCGGACGGTACAACAATCGAGAGAGAGCGGCACTTAAACAATCAACAATGGCGACATGTCGGATTGGGTTCGCAGCGCGCTGGGTGGTTCTCAGCGTTTCGGCACGCAGCGAATTCGGGCCGAAACGCACAAGAAACGCGACGCGTTCGCAGATTAGCGGCGAGGCGATGAACGGATCATGCGGAAGGTGGTGGAGGAGATTGGGCACGGCAGGGGAGGGCAACGACGTGGAAGACATCGTCTGCGAGGAAGGAAAGAAAATGGCAAGGCATTTGGGTGTGACTCACGTTGCGACGACGTGTTGTGCTCGGCGCGCTCGCGCTCGTTGACCCCCGACTTGGAGCGGTGATGGCCATGCTTGCGTTCGCGCCCATGGTGATGATGGTGATAGTCGACAGATTCGATGCTTTGGCCGGATTCGGATCTATTATGGCTGGACGAGCCGGACGAGCCGTGCCGCCGATGGCTGTGGTGGCCGCCGCCGCCCGATTCGGAGCGGCGATGTGTCCCGCTGCCGCCGCCACCTCCAGCACCAGCTCCACCGCCGCCGCCGCCACCAGCCGTCGACGACGACGTCCTGCTGCCGGAACTCGGTCTGCCACTCATGTTGCTGCGTTGCCTTGCTCGCGACGAATTGACAATGTGCTCGATTTATTTGTGACGCATCTGAAAGGCATATGCAAGCATTAGATCGACAACAAAACAACGAAAACATGCGGCCGCAAGTACAGCCATCATCGGCAAACAACAACAACAACGCGCCCGGCAAATGTGCACGGTTCGAATTGTGTTTTTTGTTTTTGTGGGTGCGCTACTTGTGTTACAGCAAGCAGCCCAACGCAACGCAATACGACACGCGAGAAAGCACGCTGCTGTGAGAACCCATTCAAGTCCCGCGAAACACAAAAGCGAATAAAATGCGAATGCCATAAAATATTTGCCTCGATAATTGGATTTCATTTCAGCGACATATTGTTGACGCAATTGAATCATTAACGAGGCGAACGCGGCGCGTAAACATAAGCAAATTTTCGTCTGCCCGTTCAATTGGTGCTCATATAATAGAAATGTCAATAAGTAGCCCGCAAGTAAATTGCATCGCATACAGCCGCCAGCGCATGCAACACTCGCGGCCGCGTGTTTGCAGTGTGCGCGCGCGTATGGGGCCTCTGTTTGCGTTCACGTAATATAATTGCAAGAACGCCGCTGCTGTGCCGCTGACCGACATCATTTTCGCTTATCGCCATGCAAATCTCATTTGCGTAATATGGAAATGTACGCATATCATTTGCAAGAGCGCCGGCAAGACGAGAGTGGTCGGCGGCGTCCCGCGCACGAAGAGCCCGCCGTGGACACTTGTTTACGCCGACAGCGCATCTATTTGTTGCTGACAATTGCGCATTTGATAATGCATCCGACGACCTTGTCGTCGTCCTCCTTCTTCGCGCGTCGAGGCAGAAAACGCTCTCCAATTGCGCACTCTCGCGCGACTCACATGCATCACTCTCCTGTCGAACGACCGCCAAATAATTACCGCGTTACGAAACTCCAAAGGTCGCAATTATCGTCAGGCGCGCAAATAATTCGCCTGCGAGCGGATGGGATAGGTGCGCTACGGAATTCGATGTGTGAAGCTGCCACAACAAAATGATCTTCGTTTGATTGTGGCGGCCACCTTGCACGCCGTAATCGAATTAGGCGCGCTTTACTGCCGATTACATGCAAACCTACACGACGCACTTGATTAGGCGTACGTAGTACTAGAGCGGCCTACACACATCGTGGACATATTTCGCACGAGTGTCGCGTCGTTCAGCTGTTCGAACCAGCGAGCGACAGCATCATGCGGGGAATATTGATTTGAAGCATTTTACAACGACATTTTTTGCGAAAGGTGTTCGACTCGTCCTGTCACAGTACTCTCCCAGCTCATGGGGCGCTCATCCCTGCGGACGCGACTTCCCGATTGCACGCCACCGGATGCGCCGCGCTTCCTCGCCCGGCTGCGCTTATCATCATCATCATCGTCATGATCGGCAGGAGCATTAAGTGCGCCCGTAATTACTCATCGCACTTAATTACTTACACGGCGCTGACGGGGCCCGAGGTGTTGTTCCTGACACATACGCGCTCGGATCGATTGAGAATCGATGTCGATTGCCTTGCCAAAAACCATGTTAACATGCATGACTATACGGCCCTGTGTATTGAGAGCAGCCGTTTCGTTGAAATTTTTCATTAGTGATATTAATTCGAGCAAGCGTACACTACATGCGCCATTATTTGGCTGTGTCATTAAAAGTTCATTAACAATGTTGTTCATACACTTAGATGCGGTTTGGCTGCGGCGGGCAATGACATCGTTCGTCTTCAACGAGCAACCGAATCGAGCGGTGCCATCAAGCAAATCCCGCCGATTTGCGACCGAACCGGATACCAACATCATTTGGCGTCGTCTTAAATTGCGCAAAAAATGGAGTGCAGCGTATCACTTGTTGCAGAGGGAAGAGCGTCGCCGACAATGCAATATTTACGCTATTTGTATACGCGCATTAAATGCTCCAGGCTACAATTGGCAGCTTCGCTGCAAGTGTTCTCGCTATTATTATTCTTGCATGCACGATGAAGTGCATGGAACGCGCACGGAGAAGACGACTTCGTGCATGTATGCAACGTATCGTATGCTGCTCGTTGGCCCAATTTGCTCATATTACACGAGATTTACCATTTACATTTTGCCCAGCGTTACAATACCATAAAGTTGCGGGCAGGAAATTGTTTCTGCACAAGGAGATTTTCCTTTCATGGCAAATAATACCGGCGTATACAATTTCCAAGTTATCTTCGATAGAAAACTGCCAAAAAAGATGGAGCGTTTTTCCATTGTTTTTGTTTTGTCGTGTCATGCGGTTTGGGTTGCCTAAAAATACGGCGAAGTTAATACAAACACAATTGCCAATATATCAAGACGACACGATGCCAATGAAAGCTGTTTCGTTTTGATAACATGACAATATGGCAATCAATCATCGTCGATGTAAAACATTCCAATCAATTGAATACGCTAATAATGATATTGGTTTCGGCGCATTGGTCCCAAACATAATGTGCTCGTCAGCTTCATCAAACTGACTGTGGAGCTATTGATAGAAACTATCAGCCGAATTTCGCATATTTGTCGTCGGTACAAACGGCATCCACATTCTGCGCGCTAGCATTGACATTGTCGTCCAGACACGAAGAGCGTCCGTTCAATGTCATAATGATAGAGACAATTTGCCCCCTGCGAATGACTCGTCCCCGCCGGCGGGCCCATAAAACAAAGCAACGTATCGAAATGAAAGAGCTACTCACTTTGGTGGCGATGCCCCCTGTGCGGGCGAAAATTCACTGGCGGCGCGACGGCGGCAGATCGGTATGCCAAGACTGCGCCGCTCGGCTCCAAGGCACACAACACATCTTCAAGCACGGGAACGAATCGTCGACTGGCCCTCTCCGCCGCAGCACTCGTCGGCACTCCCGGTGCAGCCGTGCGATGCAGATGTGGGGCACTATAACATCGCCCACGGACGGCCGTGTCTACGGGCGCGCTGTGCAATGCTGCGCTCGCCGCCGATGCACTTGCAGCCTCATCGAATGCCACCGAATTCCAAAACAGCGCGGGCCCGCGCGCCCGATCGACTCCCGCTCGCGCCTCGTACACGGGGCCGAATTTCTACGGGCCGCCGAGAGCTCGCTGCTCGCGCCAGCCGGAGATTGCTGGCCACGCCGTGACTTCGCGGATTCGCGTCCTCTCCACCCGGCACCTCCCGCCTGATGCACCGGACAATTGCCACTATTTCGATAGCGCTCCCCCAAGATGTGCGGCTGCAATTCGAGAACCGTGCACGAGAACGCTCCTTGCTGCTGCACACACGCTTGCGCCCGCTCGCTGCTGCCTGCCGTGACACGATCCGACTGGCGCGTTGTTGTGTGGGTCGGTCTGATGTTGCCGCGATCGCCGTCTGATGCGCCTGCTTGTCTCTGCTCTTCGTCGTTGACGGCTCGCTGCCGCTATCTTGCTCTTTCTGCGGCGCGCGCTCGGCGGTTTAATACGCGCCAAGCTCTTTTCGCGATGTCGACGACGCTTCCGAACAGGGCAACCCTTTCCTATCGGATGTTCGACCAAACCAGACCAACGCGAACTACATTCGGTTACAAGATGGAGCGCAGCCAAATCCGCCATCTTTAGTTCTTGGAATTCACCATAGAGGCGCTCGCTCCATCTCTTGTACTCAAAATGGTCGCCTTTCCGATGATTTGCAAATCCACCAAATTCGAAATGATTAAAAGCGACGAAGGACGCGTCCAGCAATGAATGCTTAATGCTTTTTTATCAAATAGGTTGGTTGGAGCCCATTCTCATCGAGTGGGACTATGAAAATCCTCAAACCAATTTCAATCACGTTGCCCTATATTGCTATTATATTTCGCAACGCACATTAAATGGTCGTAAAATGAACAAGTTGCAATTAGATTTGCAGCTTGGTCATGACACCAATCTGCGCCATACGCAATGCTCTCATGTTCCGTAAAGTTCGCAACTATTTCGGACTTAAAAGCATCGATAATGGAAACGCCACCGTCCATACATGCTGCAATTAGATTATGCTGCTCAAATGGATCCCACTTAACTCGCCAAACGGGCCCTTTGGTTTGCACGCTGCTCTGTGGGGATTTCAACATTCTAGCATCCCAAAATCGAACAAAAGTATCGTAACTACCACTCGCTATGACGTATTCCTTACTAACATTTGAATGCACGCTGGTGACGCCACACTCATGACTTTTGTTTTTGATATGCTGCGATGTTTCTGTGTCGGTTTTGATAAAAATGGTATCGTCAGCGCCTGCACAGAAATGTGTAGATGCTGAACTTATCCACCTGATGCCAATTGAACACTGAATATCAAAGTAATGTCAGAAGGGACCTACCTGAGAAGATGGTTGTTGGATGCCAGTAGTCGAAAGCACAAATCCAAGTTTCATGTGAGTGGAGATGCCAGCTCTTTGTCAAGGTTAGCCCATCCTGATGCAGTTGGAACAGATGAATGTTGCCCTGGTTGTCACTGACCACAATTTGTGGGTTGTTACTGCTGTATTTTCCTGTAGACCAGTCAAGGGAAAGTAACAATCTTTCTTTAGCCTCCAGTTGGAAGGTATAGTTCAACCAAAAAGTCAATTTTGGAGTTTCACCCTGCATCTCCAGGTTATATAAGTCAAGTGAACCCTTAGCTGTGACTACAGCTAATGTTGGTTTATTGTTTAATAAGTTATGACACCACTTCTGATCTAAAATGGCAGCTGTGTCCAATGTTTGAAGCAATTCCAGCTTTTCCTTATATCTGAATAGCAAAACCCTTCCAAACCTTTCTCTCTGAGCATCACCTATAAAGTGGCTTTATATACATCTTGTTAAAGAATAACAAATATACTTACTTGTACCATGAGACTTGTCTTCTTCTAATTGGTAGTTTCCACACACAAAGATACGATGAAATTCAGATATGGGACACCATTCAACTGAATCTGCATAATGAACAGTATCAAACTTTTCCAATAGTTGAATATCCATGTTTTCTAAAAATTAATTCACAATCAGTATAGTGCGAAAAGCATGTGTTTATGCAGGGTTAAATCACTTTGCATACATGAACAGCCAAATGTAGAAGACGGGAGATGATAATTTTGAACTTCTTAACAAATACGTTTGTAATTTCACAGTACTACACTTCACGCTAATAACTGAAAAACTCTTTGGTTTAATCACTTTCGAAATGCACAAAAACTAAGAAAAACCTTGGAAACTATAATAATAATAATAATAATAGTCGTTTGTAACGAATGTGGCAGCAGTGTTGCCACACTTTCATGAAAAATTGAATCTAGAAAGTTACTCTAGACATCTCTGCTCTAGAAAATCTAGCTAGATTTACATGCACTTGAATAGATACATTTTTATTAACAACTGTAAAGCAATAATATTATTTATGGTTTAACAACATCTAAAAAAGAATAGAAATGTCCTATGTAAAGATTAGATTTCCTATTATGGTTCTAAACGTTTTCCTTTACATAAGTACTAGATCTAGTACTTTGGAAGACCTTGACAGCTGTTGAAGGTCATTGTTGATTTCCTCAATTAACAATGGGGGCAGCACCTCCCGGCCGTGTTTACTTGCTTAGTGTAACCTCGTTATCTAGTTGGACTAAATATTTGCATTCTACACCTACTAGGACTTCAAAATGAACTTAATCGAGGAAAATAAACTGGAAATTAGCTACAAATTAGAAAAGGTACGCTTTACACTTTGAAATACACTCTGTGAACCCATGATTTTCAGGAGTTATCAAATTTAAGTCTTCTAAAGGAACGAATATCCAAAAGTTCTGATATAGCAAAAAGTGTTGATCGAATCTTGAATACATTTGAGGAACGTCTATCACGCCTTGAGGAAACTATTTTACCGGTTTACAACAAAACGGAAAACTTGCAGAAGTCTCAGCAAAGTATGCTCTATAAAATGGCTCTTCCTTCATTACTTATATTAACATAATTTGTCACAGATATTGATAGAACTCTTCAACTTTTGGACAGTGTAATTAGCTACTATGAGGTGTCCTCAAAGGTTGATGACATCATTGAGAAGGGTCCTGGAGTTATCACTGAAGCTGGAATTGATTTGGATGTTTATTTACAATCAATGAACAAATTGGCAAGAGCACAGAAGTACTTTGAAAAACACATTCCACAGAGTGTTGAACTTGAGAATGTTGTAAGTATAACAATTGATATTGCCAGTAGTATCTGCTAACAACTAATTTTTAGAGCTCCCTATTCAATAAAGGCAGTGATAAACTGAATTTTGAATTCAAAGCAGCACTTGACAAACGTAGTAAGCCCCTTTTGCCAGGTGTTCTCATGATGATGATCAACAATGATGAAGAGACTGCAAATGAAATTCAGATGCAACCAACACCTAATTTCCCAGACAAGTTCCACAAGGATTTAATAAAAATGGCAGAATGGCTTCTGGACAATGGCAAAGACGAGTTTCTAACAGTTTACGGCATTAGTCGCGGCGCAATTTTGCAGAAGTCAATGACAATGTTAAAGAACCACCAGAGATCTGTAAGTGGAGGCAGCATGCATGGTGGATCACCAATGTTTGTAAGTTTGAAAACCCAATAACTACGAACTTATTGATTCATGTTTAATCGTTTTTAGCGCAATAAATTTCCCAATCGGCACGACCCGTCCGCACGTCGACCCTCAACGCGCCGCATGCAGAACGTCTTCGAGAAGAAGGCAAATAAAATCTTCCAGCGTGCATCAGCCACGTTGGAGCAGTCCACCGGGTTGACCCTAACTGGTAGGCGCATGTCGACGCACCTGGAGGCATCGAACGCCAACGACGAGATTGATAACGAGCAGGAGATGGACAACTACCTGGTGTCAGTGGTGGCACTGCATAAACTCATGCAGATCGAGCTGAGCATGATGAAGGATATCATCGCGCCTAATCACCAACCTTCGGTGTTTGAATTAATCGTACGCGACGCGATGGATTCTATCGTACAGGACGGCGAGAACATTGCAGCACGAGCGAAACGCTGCATTAATCGTCACGACTTCGCTGCCGTTCTCATCATATTTCCCATATTGAAGCAACTTCTGGTGCTGAAACCCGACTTCGAGAAGACCGTCGAAGAGTGCGATCCGAACGTGAAGGCAAAGTTTGAATCGATTCTAATAACGCTACACACAACTGTGCGTTGCATTCCTTTTAACATCTTCCAAACTGTTGCTTTTTAATAACGTATTCTTGTAGGGCTTGAAAGCTTTGGAAGATTTCATCGAATCGTTACGATTTGATTCGGTGTCGCAACTTCCCAAGGATGGTACCGTGCATGAGCTCACATCGAATGTGCTCATGTTCCTTGAGCAACTCCTCGATTACACGGATACGATATCCAGGGTGTTGTCGCAGGATGCCAGTTACAAGAACCAGGTGGATAAATTGAAGTCCAACGACAAAAATAAGGCGTACATTGGATTATACATAAGTAAGAATTAACATTATCAATGGGATAATTTTTAATGTCGAGTTTTTGCAGAAAAAGTTCTAGTGCAATTAAACCACACGTTGCTCAGTAAGAGTGAGCAGTACGGGGATCCCGCGCTGAAAGCGATCTTCCGGCTTAATAACAACAATTATGTGTTGAAATCGTTGCAGCGGAGCAAGCTTCTGGAATTGTATTTGATATCAGAACCGAATTGCGAGGAGTATTATTACAACTCTATTCAGGAGCACAAGAAAGCCTACCTTCAAAGGTGAACCTTAATACCATAGATTGTCATTAACACTATAATTTTGTTTCTTTATGCTTAATTTGCTACTAACCCAGGTGCTGAAGGTAGTTAGCTTATTCCTTGGTTTTCGTTATTCCCAAAGATTAATCATGTTTAAAAGCATTATCTTAATGCTATAATTATTTTGACGCTAATACGTACTCAATTTGTGTGGAATTTCGCTACTGATCCAATTAATTTTATACTTTCATTTGTAATTTGTTCTCGTCTGCATAATCCAGGGTTTGCACATTTCCCTATAGTCCCTATTTGATGCACATAACAAATTACTAACATCTTACTTCTCGAGACAATTTCTAAATTTTAAAATGTTTAATCTTGTATTATTGCAGCTGGAATAAGTTACTGAACTACATCTCAACTGATGATTCGGCGCTCTATCAGCATGACAAACTAAAGGATAAAGAACGCGCCGCACTCAAGGAAAAATTCGCTGTAAGTTTTCCTTTCATTCAATAAGAGCACTTGTATGAATCGGTTATTTTCTGACGCAGGGATTTAACAAGGAAATTGAAGAAATTGGCAAAGTCCAACGTGGCTACTCCATACCTGATGTACAACTGCGGGAAAGTTTAAAGCGTGACAATAAAGAGTACATTATACCAAAATACAACACCTTCTATAACGTGTAAGTAACATTTCTGCATGAATCTTCAGTTCAGCATGCATGACATTTGGTTTTTACAGATTTGCAATCGTGCAGTTTACGAAGAACCCAGAGAAGTACATCAAGCATAAACCAGACGAAGTAGTTACCATTATCGACAAATTCTTCGATGTGGCTGCTTAATTTTCACCGTTGCTATCAGCCGATAATCATTTGATTAGACCATTGATATTTACAAGTGCAAATATTTATCCAACTCCAAGTACTAAGTTATATAATTGGAAATTTATATTTATTTATATATACATATATATGTAGAGTTTTAATTATGCAAATGAATAATTAATTTCTAAATTTGTGATTTCATTTTTGAGTAATGCATCAATCTGCAAATTGTTGAAAATGCTCCATAGCAATCATCAGAACTATGTGAAAACATGCTCTAGTTTCCTTGCTTCAGCAAAAATTTATGCAACAGCATCATTCGTCAGGTATATATTGGACCAAAGAAAAGAACGTAAAATCAACATAAAAGATCCGTAACAAACAACAATTGAACGATAAGATATATAATTAGTAACACAGATATAGTTTTATCTTTTCTCTAAAATCACGAAACGACTTCAAGTATGCGTCTGACAAATATTGATACGTTGGAGAAGCCATTCGACTCCTGTTTTGCATGAACGAATGCCGAATCGCTCCCGTGCGATGCCGCTTTGCGCAGAACACTGCATCGTTCGAATTTGAATTTTTCTCGATTAAATTTCTAGCTAAGTTAATAAAATATTTGATTCATCAATGAGGCCCACCACGCCAACCGACGACCGCCTCTATTAGTACCTGAAAGTTGCCCACAGCGTCAGTCAGCGCCGTCCTCCTCATCCTCGACGCGGCTGTCGTACTTACTTTGTGTACTATTTATCCTACAAGTTTGATTTTGGGTGCGAGCGGCCCGAGAGGGGCGGCCGCCTAGCCGGGCGAGTGCGGCGCCTCGGTGCTGAAGTACGGCGCCGCTGACTTGACTAGCAGCGTGTGGCAGACTTCGCACACCTTCGACGGGCGCTGGTGCGGCCCGGACAGCACCTGGTACTGGAGGCAGTTGGTGCAGAAGATTTGCCCGCAATGGCGGCAGTGCTCCTTGCGGCGCGCCGCCGTGGCGAAGACGGCGCGACACGTGCGACACTCGTCCACGTCCTCGTCGTGCTCCCATCGCACCTGGGTGTCCGCGGCGCGGATCTTCTCCAGCTGTACCTGCAGGTTTTGCGACAGCCGCACGAAGTCCTTCTGCACCTCTTCGCCGTTGTCGAGTACACGCTGCAGTGAGGTCACGCGCACCTGGAGCTCCCCGTTGTATTTTTCGGCTTCTTTCTGTTCACAAAAACATTAATATTAAAAGTCGACGTAAAGTTGACTATTACAAGTTACTTTTGATTGTAGAGCGCGTTCCAATTCAGCCGCCTTCTCAGCCAACTTTGCGTTCGCTTCCCTCTCGCGCAATTTGTACCTGTCTAGATTGATTTGATATTTCTCACTTTCCGCCCTACAGAGAAAATTATGTTTACATTTGCCAGCCAACGATACACGTGAAGAACTCACTTGATGCGATCGTGCTCCTCGGTGAAGCTCGCCTGCAGCTGTTCGTAATTCTGCTCGTTGTTCTGCAGCTGCTCCTTCAGCAGGACGATCTCACTACGTAGATTCGTCATCTCCTCCTCAGCCGCCTCCTTGCCGATCTTCGCGATGATCAAGTCCTGCTGGATGCGGAGCACCATCTCCTGCAGCTCCTCGACGGTGCTCGGCAGGTCGATGAACTCGTTCTGGAGCACCTGAGAGTGCACCGCGTATTTTCCCACGAGATGATCGTTCTCATTCTGCAGACGCTGCAGCTCGCTCTGCACCTGCTCGCGATCGCGCGTTAGCCGCTTCAGCGACTCACGCATGTTCTCATACGCCTGCTTGCACGCCTCCTGCACCTCCTTCAGGTCGGCCTCGGTGCGCTCGAGCCGCGCCGTCAACTCCCCGGAGAGCTTCTTGTGCTCCTCCTTCTTCTCGTTCCATTTCTCCTCCATGTCCTTGCGGAAGCCGATCTCCTTGAGCAGGTCCTCCTTGTGCCGTTCGGCCGCCTTCTCCGCCGTGCCCAGTTTCGCCTCCAGCGTGGCGACGCGCTTCTGCTCGCCGACCAGCTCGTCCTCGTAGTTGCGGCACATATCACAGTTCTGCACCTTGCAGCGCTGCAGCTCCTCGTCCATGTTGCGCAGCTTGTCCTTCAGCGCCTTGATCTCCTCCTCCAGCGGCCCGATGAGCGTCTTCAGCAGCTCGTGGTCGCCGTTGTGGTCTTCGTCCTGTGATGTGAAGAAGTCAGCGCCCAGCTTCTTGCTCAGTTTTGATACGGCGCTGAGAACCAGACTTGGTGTGGCATTTGCTTCCTGCAAGTGTCCCAATTTCATCAATCTCTACCTTGTGAATGTGAAAATGTACTTACTTGGGTTGTGTGATGTGGTGAATGTTGCTTCAGATCCTGCATCTCAACTTCCATGTGCTGAATAATTGTTTGCAGTTTCTTGACTTCATTTTGGGATGAGCTTGATGCCTCAACAGTCTCTGCATGGAGCAAAAACAGATTTTATAATCTAATAACATGTATAATGCCAATTATACCTTGAACTAATTGTTGCAAACTGGCAATTTCTTCAGCAGCTTTCCTTTTCTCAGTTTCGACATTGCTCTCCAGTTGCAAGCCAGTCAAATACAACTGACTCTTGAGCTCGTTCAATTCAGTGGTTAATTTTTCAATTTGCTTCTGCATATCTGCCTTCTCCTGCTTCATGCTCTTCAGTTCATCTACAATAAGCATCAAATCAGCACACATACCAATTGGAAAGTAAAATCCATACCTTCTTTGTTGAGAAACAGTTCCTTTAACTTGGCTCTTTGTGTGTTAAACATCATGCACATTTCCTCCTTCTCGGCAACCAAGGCTTCAATTTGCTCCTTTTCCGACATCGTCGTAATGTGGCTCAGCTCTCGGATGGGCACCTCATGATCCACAGACTCCTTACCGAAGGCGTTCGCGTCCAAATTCGACGTCGCATCCTGCTCGCTGACCTCCATGCTGGCTGCTTCGCCGCTTCCACTAATCACTATTAATACGATTCAATGATTCATCGAGTCAACGACGCTTGCTTTTCGTTGCGACTGTCTATGCCATCCATTAGGAATGCAGCAGAGGTCTAAAATTCGCTGGTTTCGTTCGCTGCGTTCTCGATTTTATAACCTATATTTTAATGACAGTGACAGGCGGCAATGCACGTCAAGTGTGTGATTGCGATGGCCTTCCGCGAACTTACAAATGCAATTTGACCCATACGCTTTGCGCGAAATGCCAAAAGTCTACTTGAGGACACATGCGTATTGTTGTAACAAATTCATTTTTGCAAAATAGAGAGGCACAAGGAATGTTCTGGATATGTATGTTTATTGCTAATTTTGATGTTTTATATAACATGCGCCACTGGCGCGCTGCGATCGCTTCTGAATTTCGACGCAAATTTCCAACCAGAAAACCCAATTTGCCATTATTATTTGCAGGATTCTCGCAGGTACGTTCCGATGTTCAGCATTAATTTACGGTGTACTTCAACGTTTTCGTTGAGAGTTTGCAGATCGGTCGGTCACCAAGTGACTTTTTAGGGATATCTAAAATATGACATGGTAACATGCGTGCAGCGACCTTCTCCGTTCAGCGCGTGCCGATCGCGAGCGTCTCTTCTCCGTCGCGCATGACAATTCAGTCTGTTTACATCGAACAGCTAGTTTCATCAGTACGGCAAGTTCTTGCCTGTCAGTGACTGGAGCTGGCAGGAAATCGCGCAGAGCCCAAACACAACAAACCTGACAAAGCTTTTGTTACCTGCAAGAGACTGCTTGGACATTGTCAACAGTGAGTGGGCAAGCACCTTGAGCAATTAGCCTGCTGGCTTGCGGGCAACATTGCGCGGATTGGTGTGCGAGCTGTGCACGTTTCGAAGCGATGCACGCTGCCAGAGCGTTTCGACATCGCAGCGTCGTCGTTTGATGGGAAACGTAAGCGCACGACGGCCGAGCGTCGCTGATACGGATTGTGCGAGCGGAACGTACAAGGCCCTTCAGCACCAGTCGAACCAACAGCATCATCATCGCCACCACCAGCAACAAGAAGACGCCGTTACGTCCGACGAGGTGAGTGATGAGGGCCTTCAGCCTCTCTATTGTTTCAAGCCCTCAATTTGACGTACGCGGGGCTCAGCGTGCGGTGCCTCAGCTGGCTCGATTTCGCGTGCTGGTGAGCGCTCTCGCGAGTTCGAATTGTTTGCGAGAGCAATTAGTCGCGCAGTTCAATGGTACGCACCAGGACTTGACTTCCTTGCCTCTCCGACTGCGTCGTTCGCCGCTCGCGTGTTGTGATGCAAATTTCCTAATGCGTCACCGCGCAGACAGCACGTGTACGAGCAGGCCTGCACGCTGAGGCGCCCTTCCAGCACGTCGCCGCCGACGACGACGACGTCCACGTCGCGCACGACGGCGACGTGCTCCCATCAATCGAGATGCTAACGCTGTGCTTTCTCTGTTTGCGCACCCTTCGCACAGCACATCGGCGGCGTTGAAGAAGCTCCCAGGCGAACAGCATCGATACGTTCCTCGTTCAGTTCGCTATTCAAGCACGGCTCGAAGCGCAGGTGAGTGACTGCCGCACGCCTTGATTCATCATCGTCCTGGCCGCGAAATTGCGCATAAACAAAGCGCGCGCTCGCAATCCGCGCGGAAGCGAAGCGTGCTGCGGTGCGCGCGATCTCGCACATCCCGAAACGAAACATGAAAAAAAAAACAACAAACAAACAAAACAATCGACGCGCCGTGCACGTAACCACGCATCTAACAACAATGCCTCGTTGTTGCTGTAGTTTTTTTATGTCAAATTTATCGCGTTTATTGCGAATTAAATGCGATTGTTGTCGCGCGGTATTCCGGACGCGCGCGTCTCGCAAATAATTCGCAATTTACGCACTTCTCGGTGCTCCCTCTCGTGTGCTGCAGCGCTTTGTTTCGTGTTCTAGCAGTCGCGGTGGCAACAGTCAGCACGGCGGCGGCAGTAGCAGCGAGTACAAGCAGGAAGCGTGGCCGCAGTCGCAGGTGGAGTCCC
Source organism: Aleochara sp. GC000083 (assembly GCA_030264555.1). Classification (NCBI taxonomy): domain Eukaryota; kingdom Metazoa; phylum Arthropoda; class Insecta; order Coleoptera; family Staphylinidae; genus Aleochara; species Aleochara sp. GC000083. The sequence continues at coordinate 68,492 of JARJDZ010010172.1, forward strand.
TGTTCCTGCCGCTCTTTCCTACCCAGGTTACTCACAAGGCCAAAGAGTTCACGCTAATTGGTGATCTAGCCGATGGTGCCTTCGGCAAGGTGTGCCAGGTTCACGTCGAGGAAGACAGCTGCACCTATGCCATTAAGATAATATCGAAATCAAAGGTAAAGTCCTCATCCCGTGCGCTGCGTTTTGCACGCTCCTCCAGCCCAGTCATTCCGATTGCTAACGCTCGCTTGGTTTTAGGTGATCCAAGAAAGTCTGGTCAACTGCATCCTGCAGGAGTTGGAGATCCTGAAAGTCGTTGGCCATCATCCGTTCATAGTGCAATTTATTGATAACTGGCAGAGTAAACGAAAACTATTTATTTGTAAGTACTTATTACTTTCTTTTTTTGGAATGCGTAGCGCAGGGCAGCTGCAAGTAATGCCACAGAAAACACATTCAAAAGTAGGTGTCGTTTTGTTAGGCTGCAAGTAATTTTAGATAGATTGAGAAAAAGCTTGCGGAATGATGGAGTATAGATACAATGGATACAATGAATGGGCCCCTAAAATAGATTTTATTATTCATATCTATGTGGGATTATAATATAGGCTGATTTGAGATGAGTTCAAATTGAATGCAAATTTATTGTGTCTAACATTCTCGCGTTTATAGGACAAAAAAGGTACAGAAACATCACCACATCAGTTGCAGTCTCAGATTCAACAAAAAATACGAATTTTCGCGTTTCCACAAATGAAATTCTTCTGCAAACTTCACTTTTGGTGATTTAAGAAATTGTAGCCACATGTTCATGGTTCATTTTATGGCAGTGATTCACTCGTTATGAAAACACGTTGTTCCGTTGAGACCTTTCAGCGAAAATGCCTCTGAGTAAAAGATAAGCATTACTTTAGAAAAACATCCGAATTCAGGTATAGTAAATTCAGAGTAGCTGGTCGCCTAAGCCATAAAACCATCAAATGCTCTGCCCGGGTCGGCAGCATTGAAATACCAATAGAAGCGGCAAGGGCGGGTCAGTGAATGCCAAAATTCNTTCAAAAGCTATCCGGAGATAAGGTTTGGACTGGGGACATCTTCTGCTTGCTCATTCGCTTTCACTAGGTTTTGACAGTTTTACAAGCTATGCGACCAGCTACTCTGAATTTACTATAGAAAAAAAATAGAAGTCTGTATTTCCCAAGCATATGGCAACGCTTTACTTTTGGCTAAAGTTTAGAAACGTACGAATTGAAATTTCTTACTGTTTTCAGTGTCTCGTTTAAAACGGTTTGCAGATGAAAAGTGTGTTGGTCAAAAACCAGTTTCATGAAACATGAAATTTCTGCACTTTCGAGTTGTTATTGTCAGTGAACTACTGCAATGTGCTAGATGACCCCTGTAGCGTGGGGGTTGACTAAACAGGTCCTTCAGACCAGCATCCGCATCTGTAGTTTCGCCCATTGTCTGCGTGTTGTCGCCGTTTTGGGCGTCTTTGTACCCTTCGGGAAATTATACCGAGGGACCAGGTCAAGATTTCTGCCAGCGAACACATGTTTGGGGGGGTACTGCCTCTGCCTGCGCACAATTTCGTCTACTACCTGCTCAGCTGTCTCTCGCTAATGCTTTGTTGTGTTGTTTGTTGCAGTGACGGAGTTTGTGCCTCGCGGCGAACTGTACGAGCTGCTCCAGAAATACATCATATTCCCCTTGCTCGTCGTCCAATTATACGTAGCGCAATTAGCCTTAGTGTTGGGTAAATGCAAAGCCAGAACGCACGTGCGCCATTGCTAACGTTTGTGCAATTTGCTCGTTTTTAGATTTCCTGCACAACGCCGGCGTCATCTATCGCGACCTAAAGCCGGAAAATCTGTTGCTCGACGAACAGTTCAACCTCAAAGTGATCGATTTCGGCTTTTCCAAGTGGCTAGCGTATGGCGCACGCACCCGAACTCTTTGCGGAACGCCGAAGTACATGGGTATGCAAGATTGATTGATTGATTGATTCCTCATTTAAGCGGCCGATCCGGCAATTTGCACGAGGCGGCGCGCGCGACCCGATTGCCTATTCGCACATTGTTGTTGCTGCTGGTGCTGGCCGCGCACGACGCAGGCGGCGGAGCGCTCGTTGGCGAAACGCTTACGCGCCCACCTTTTGGCCGTGCCGAAGAACGAGACGCGCGGGCGTGCGTGCTTCGATCGCGGCTCGACGTCTCTTGTGAGCCGCACGTGACGCGCGAGAGCTGACGGCGACGACGTCGACGCGAGCGACTCCTATTATTGCTGCTGCCGCCGCTGCTGCTGCTGGTGCGCGATGAACGCCCGCTCGGAGACGTTCGACCTGACGATGGAGGGCCGGCAGGTGGACGAAGCGGTCGCCAGCATCTTCCACACGGTGCTCTTCCACCGGTCGCTCGGCAAGTTCTACTACAACGACGACGAGAACTACTCGGTGGGCACCGTCGGCTACACGGACGTCGACTGCGACTTCATCGACCTGACGTACGTGTGCTGCACGTCGCACCACCTCGACCAGACGCTGCGCCGCGAGATCAGCAGCTTCTCGGAGCTGCTGCGCGGCAACGAGGGCTCCGGCATGGGCCAGATCAGCCTCGAGTTCTTCCAGAAGAAGCCGTCGCGCTGGCTCTTCCACCAGGAGCAGATCCCGTGGGAGGTGTGGACCGTGCGGCTGGAGCTGATCGCGCTGCAGAACGAGGACGAGCGGCAGGTGTGCCGCGAGAAGGTCGGCGAGCTGCTCACCGACAAGATACTCTACATCACCGAGGTGATGAACCGGCACGACTACCTGCCGAAGATGCCCAACAAGCCGGAGCTGGAGCTCATCTTCGACACCGGCTACCAGGACGTGCAGCCGTACCTGTTCAAGCTGAACTACAGCACGTCAGGACCGTCCTCCAGCTCGATGGGCTCCACGATGAAGAAGATCATCAGGGAGACGCTGGCGCGCTAAGCTCGCGCGAGCTCGGCACCGCGTCGCGCGCTTCGAACGCTTGATGGTTGTTGTCGTCGTCGTCGACGACCCACGGCAGCAATGATCGGACGCGTTGTTGTTGCGATCGAGCAATCACATTTTTATCGTTTCTGCGCGACGTACGTTTTTTGCATTCTCAAAATTCTCACACGTTCTTTTGCTTTGTTACACACGAGGCGCATCTGCAACTCTTGACACTTAATTAGCCACTGCTTTCGAGAGGTATATAAAATCGTCATTATTAAATCGAAAATATTGCACTGGATGCGCAGCACGCAGGCAGCGAATAGGAACGTATTTTTCTATGGGGGAGGCGAGCGTGAGAATTGCAGTGTCAACATTTGATGTCTCTTCTATTTGTGGACCAATAACAAAGAGAGTAATTTGATTTAGTTAGTATGTAATGTCATTTCTGAACGAATAACGCGATATTTTCCTCGTTTCTGTTTACAATTTGCCACGCATCGACCGACAGACAATTCACGAAATCTTCGCGTGCTCATGCATCCAGTACAAGCAAGCGCAGGTACAGCTATCAAGTAACTCCTAAAGTGACACCAAAGATAACATAATTTACTTTAATGGCCAGCGTGTGTTATGTTATCGATGCAGCCAAAATGATTAACGCAAATGCATACGCGGACACCGGCCGATATGCTGAAATACATACGTACGATTCATTGTTTGCTGCGCACTGATTAAATAGCAACAGTAAATTGTAACGAGCGGCAGCATGCAGACATTATTTGATTTCGTTTTTTGATTTAACAAGCATATGCAAAACTGCAGGCGGCTGGTGATTGGAGCCAGAGGGGGGAGGAAGTCGCGTTTCGATTTCAGTTTAGTTTAATTCTGTAATTCTTAATCTAACCAATTGATTGCACTTTAAAGTTTATCGTAGTTATGTCCTACCGTGTTATATATAAATATTATTGCGATCTACTACTCGATCGAGATGGTCGCATGTGAACAATGCGGAAGCGGCGCGATATATTTCCCTAATAATCTTTTATTTATTGATAAGTGAGCTGGTTGAAACTAATTACGACTTAATGAATCTAGTTTTTCACGTTTTTTACACACGAATACATGTGCAGACAACAAACAAACACACACCTAACACAGAACACACGCCAACGTACGCAAACGCATCATGATATTAGTATGGAGTTTAATGTGTTTTTATGTAATTTCGTAGTTTAGTGAACGTTTAAAGAGGGTGATTTCGTCCTTTGCAACTGCGTAAATTCGTCCTAGTTGTATAGATGTGATTCTGCTGGGTGTTACTTTTTATTTTGTAATAGTTTTAATTTTTTTGGGGTGTCGATTGAATAAGGAACGGCCGACGACTATTCGTTTGCTAAGTAGGTCCTTAGGTGATACTAATTGTCTACCTAGATTTGTGCGCCGACCACACCGGCATAGGTTTCTGTTAGTGAGCTTAATTTAGTGTTTGGATTTGTAGAGAATACTTCATTTATCGATTATTGTTTCGAAAGGGGGACGAGGAGGAATCTTGCCGCCGGAAGATTGACTTTTTTACGTTGATAAATACTGAGATTGCAATTGCTCTGTACCTTTTATGTTACCTTAATTTAGTTATCTGCACGCGGAGGCGACTCGCAAGTATCGAATTTGCAAGCATTTGCTCATCGCACGCGCAAATGCCCTAAGCTGCACCATCCTCTCAGCAGCTCGCGCTCGGTGGTTGCATCCGAAAGCTTTACGAATTCTTTAGTGATAGCGTTAGATAATGAAAACTGTGTTCTTGTGATGCCTTCGTATATTAGTTGCTAGGATAGAACATCATGCAAGATGGATCTAACATATGTCAATCGAATGATGGGACGGTAACGAATTAAATGCAAATTTTCGGACGCGTTTACGATCACCCACACGCGCATACATACACCCCCATTAGTTTAACCATAGTTGATTAATATTACGTGTTTTATACATATTAGCACCGGTATCTTATGTGTTACATATCATTGTTATGTTTTTATTTTCATTTTGTTTTTCCATGCTTACGATTATTATTTTGTTGTAATCTGTTCTATATAATTGCTGACTTGATTCGGATGCATGGGGGAGAAACATCCGGAAGTGATGCGAAATGATGTAATTTATACTCGTACAGTCAAATGGCATGTATTGTATTTAAGGCGACTCGATTAAGGTAGACGCTCGAACGAGGAGAGTGATCGATTGCGCAAATTTGCAGATTTCTTGTATTGATTCACACCCCCCAACGCGCATTGTAATTTCGTTGCGGCTAGAAAAAATGGCAGGATGTGTGCGATAGGCGTTGGACTGGCTTTTGCAGTCGCCGAAAATGCGAGGAGTGCGTCTCTTTTCCTTACTTTCATAGTTCTCTAGATAGGATTATTAATTGGCTGTACATAACAAATTAGTTAATTGCATTAATTATACATGTAACGTGTAAAGTTTATAATTATGTATATTATTATTATTGATCTTCATTATATTTTAGTACGTTTGATCGATTACACGATGGTAGCCATTAGGGAAGAAACTACTCAGAACGCGTGCGCAGGCAGAACGGAAGTGCAAATACTGTCCCAGAATGCACCCGACGAGAATGCGAATGTGAGAGCGAATCCGAGGGCGTACAAATGGTGTAATATATTATTGTATAGGAGATATAATAAGGCGCGAATGATGATTGATGAGTGCCGAGTGCGAATCGCTGACGATTCGCAGATTTGCGGATGGCTTGTCGTCGGGCTGCACGCGCTGTTTGCGAACAGCGAACAGTTTTTTGCAAGAAGAAAGCGCGAGAGAGAGAGAGCGAAAGAAACACTTAACTTATCGTAAATACAACGTGATACAATGAATTATTTGTTAATTAAATGCATGTTGCACACAATCGCATGCACGTGAATCCGTAGTGATGTGATGCGGGAGGGAGTTTTAAGCAAACCGACAAAAAAATGAAACAAGAATAAAATGAATATTAAATTATATATTATATATGAATTAAATTATAACTATGAACGTTGTTGTGATTCGACGCAATTCCTGAATCAATTCCGAGAATATTATTGTAAATATGCAATCACAATAAATTGTAAAACTCAAAATGCAAAACATCACCAAACCCACACGCCACATGTGCACCACACGCGACGCCGCGCGCCCCCCAAGGCCCACACAAGGGTCGAGTCTCAAAATGGGCCATTTTGATCGTCAAAAAACTACCGACAATACACACGTAGAAATGTATACATAAAACTTGATGATCAAATCGTGAATGTTGCCTTTGATTCTGTCAATTAATGCAATCTTCATTCACCCGACCCAGATCGCAAGCCACTTCCTGTATCCCGCCCCCGAGGGAATCGTGGTCCCGAAACTTTTGGGGAGTCGTGGCCCCAAAGTTCTGCCTTTTCGTCGCCGACTCTCGCCGTTTCGTTCGTCGTGCCGCCGCCCGTCGCTCACGCATACAATGTTGCCTGAAAAGCCAAACCGAAAACCATCCCCTGAGGTAAGTCGTCTGTTTTGTTGCAGCGCCCGAAATCTGGACCGGCCAGCCGTACGGGCACTCGGTGGATTGGTGGTCGCTGGGCGTCGTCGCCTGCCGCATGCTAACTGGCCAGGTAGGTGCCCCATTATCACCAAGTGATTCGCCAATTGCGATACTATTGATGTGGTTAATTAGTCATCGATTGCGCCGTTTTAGAGGCGGGAATTTGCGTGCGTGTCGAGGCAGCATTGCGAAATGATAGCTAATTATTTGCGTGCGATGTGCATCATCGACTGGAAGGAAGTTGATAAGAGATGCAAGGTTCAGGATTTCCATATCTAGGATATTTTGAGTCGGTATGCATTCACAGAAATCGGTTCGAAGATTTGATGGAAATCAGATGATTGTCTCGCAACTCTGGCACAGAATGTTCTAGAACATTCTTCGCCAGCCTGCAGCCATCGAGACCCGGTGAATACGAAACAAAACTAATGAGCACTAACTGCTGCTCGCTCGGCGAGAAATTACACCGCTTCACGGTTGGATGCGCCGGAAAATGCCAACGGTGCAATTGTTCAATTCATTTCGACGAGGCATTCCGCCGTCCGATCGTTTCCAATTACAAAATATGTAAATGCCACCACACTCCGGAGATTTGCGAAGACTGGGTTTAGACAGCCGCATGTAAAGTAAGAATTGAGGGAATTGTTACAAGCTTTCATTTCGTTTCATTTTTTCTCATCGTTTATTTCTGACTTCTTACTTCACGTGTTGTGTAAACCCAGCGTTACGCCTGCACCGAAAAAGCGCACAATGCATGCATTAGCTATCAATGAAATGTCGCTGGTTTGTACACGAGAATCATGCATGACTTAGAAAAATGTCTTGAGTACGGTCGCTGCCTGCGACCGGAAGTGTGCGCCTCCTACTTCCGGATGCGGATTGCGTTGGTTGGTGGACAGCCTAAAGAGAGAGCATCAGCGTAGTGGTTGTGGTTTTTTTTCGAAAATATCTTTTATATAAAATCATCAATGACATCGATCAAAATACAATATTCATCGCAATTCGACAGCGCGCTCTCCGAAAAACGACAATTTATATCCGCCTCTCGTCTCACGCAAGGGAGATCCGTCTAATCTGCTCATGACTTAATTGCTAAATCATAATCGTAATAATTAGCAAAGTAGTAATATTTAGTCGTAATTATGCCTAGGCGTAATAATAGAATGTAAAACGAACTTCCAAAAAAGGGCTAACCTTAATACAAAAATAATAATAATCGTAATAACTAATAATAGCGCATCGCTCGCGCGCTCGTGCGGCGCGCGCACTCATCTCGCTCGTTTTGCGTGCATGCAAATTAGTGAATAGCAATAAGTTGTAAGAAATGGGTGACATTTGGGGCGCTTCGATGGCGTGGAATGTGTGTGGTCGGCGCGTCACACTACGAACTAACAGAGAAACAGAAACACAGTTGAGTCGAAAATCATAATCGATCGCTACTCGTAGGGCGCTAACGTACAAAAATAATAATAATAATAATTGCGAATTAGTTGCTAGCATGGAGAATCTGTGTGCGGGTGCCGCCAAGCGAGATTTCGCGACCAATACGAATCCGAAACTGATTGAGCACTTTGTGGGTGTATATGGGGGGGTCCAAGCGGATAGATGCTTGCCGCCGGTCGGTCGCCTCGAAATTTCGCCCAAGCAATGAAGAAGCCCGCAGAAGAACCGAAAGGTGCGCGCGAAATTTCGAAGGCAAGGACGGGCGCAAGGGATCTATCCTCTTGGCGGTCGGGAGGCGGCCCATCGCGGCTACATGGGGAGCATCTCCATGCGGCGGCGACGTCCTCCTCCTCCTACTCCTCCGTGATCTCGGTCGCTCCGAAGTCGCCATCCTCGCGCGCGTGTGCTCGTATTTTCGGGTGCGACTCCTCGCCGGCGATGGTCACCTTTGTGTGTTGGGGTTGCTGATGGTCGCTGCGCGGCGGGAGCGTGCCAATCGTATGCGTATGTAGTGTGTGTTTGTGTGTGGGTGGGTGAATTTTGGGGTTGAGGAATTCGTGGCGATCGGGTTGGCGCGCGTGTGCGCGCTCAGTGGGCGATCGGCTGGCTTAAGTCCTTCTCCTTGGGACGTGGGGCGTCGGCGGCGGCGGCGACGGCGGGCAGCTGCTGGGGCGCGGCGGCCGCGTCGGCCTGCTGAAGGACGGCGGGCGCATCCTCGGCGGCTGGTGCTGCCTCTACAGCTGCGGGTTGTTGTTCGGGGATGGCGGCCTCGACGGGCGCCGCTTGCACCTCGCTGGGCAGCGTCGGCGCTTCGGGGATGACGGCCACTGGCTGGATGGGCTCCTCCGGTGCCTGCTCTTGCGCGACTTTGCTCTCCTGGACTTCTTGCACCTCCTGCTGGGCCTGCTGCGCCTCCTGGACTGGAGCGGCGACGACGGGATCGGCCTGGACGATCGGGACGATGGCCTCCTCGGCGATGGGTTGAGCGGGCGCCTGCGGGATTTCAGCCTGGGGTACTTCAGCGGGCAACTCAGCGGCGGCTGGCACCTGTTGGGGTTCCTCCTGGATGGCGGCTTGCGGCTCCACGACGGCTGGAATGGCTGGGATGGCGATGGACAGGACCGGTTCGGCTGGCAGGTCAGCGGCTGGGAGCGGTTGCGGCAACTCCTCCTTCTCGCTCTGCTGCGGTGCTTCACTAGGTTGTTCCTGACCGGCCGCCGGTTCCTGCTGGGCACCTGGTGCAACCTCGAGCGGCGCGTCTTCCTTGCGCTCCTTCTTCTCGCTCTCAACGACGGGTTGTTCTACTGGAATCGGGGCGATTGGATCGGCGGCTGGTGCCTCCTGCGGCTGGCTTTGCGGCGCTTCCTGGAGGGAGTTGGATGACGCCACCGGCACTTCATCTTGAGCGACCGGAAGTACCAGCGAATCATCCTTGATTTCTTTAACCGGTTCAATTTTGGGCTCCTCGACGACCTTCACCTCGCTAGCTTCGACCTTGATCTCCTCCTCGACGGCTTGCGGCAACTCCTGCTTGGGTTCTTCCGGTTTCGACGCATCATCAGCCTTGGCTTCCTTCCGGTTACCTTCAAGCGCCGGCAGAGCAACCGGTGCTTCCTGTACCTGCACGGGCTCTTCGACCTTATCCTCCAAGGGAGCTTCAGCGGGTTTCTCCTCGGGTTTGGGTCGCTCCGGAAGCGTGCTGATTGGAGCCTCGTCCTGCGCAATCGCCTGCGCATCCACGATGGGCTTCTGGTCCTTGAGCTCCTCAACGGGGGTCGCCTTCAACTCATCAGCCTGCGGCTTGAGCTCCTTCTCCTCTTTGACAGCCTCGATCTTCGGCTCGTCGGGCTTCTCCTCCGAGGACGCTTCCGACGACTCGGAGGACTCGGCCGAGTCGTGCGCGACATGCTCATGCGACTCCGAGTCCTTGGCGACCGCCGAGTAGTCAACGACGACCGTCGACGAACTCACGTCGGCGTCGTCGAGCGGGTACGCGCTGACGACGGCGACCAGCAACCCCAGAAGCAGGAGCACCTTCATTCTGGAATCAGAAACACACGTGCAATTACGGCAAGTGTCGTGGCGAGTCATTGAACTTGAGTCGAATTATCAACCCAAGGGTGCTGCACTTTTGCGAATCAGGGCCCCCATCACGCGCGGCGAGGATGTAATAATTACGGGGCCCTTTGGCGGCGTCGTTTCTTTTCGGCCAAATTGAATCAGTGATTCGATAATCGTCACCGTCGCGGGCCATTGAACCTGCCCCGACGGCGTCGCGGATTGAACGTGGACATTGAACGTGCTAACTAGGTACAATTGTCAATTAGATAATTGGCGCGGTGTGGCGATGTGCGGCGGCTCGTCGTGCATGCGTGCATGCGAGAGATGCGCGCACTTGGACGCTGGCCTTGAGGGCAAATCGTCGACGAAGAACTTAGAATTGCAAATCGGGCGTGTGCAGCGAGGCGCAGCCGACGCAGAGGAAAAAGTCGCAAATCGCAATAAAAGTAAAAGGAGAAGCTGATGGCTAAGAGGACTATTGCGCCGCGACTATTAAAATTAACTTGTTCCTGCATTATTCTTATCATGCGCGCTCGGCTGTGCGGCAGGTTTTTCGCCTTCCACCGTTTGTTTTTTTTTGTTGTTGCATTTTTGCACACCGCTCAAATTCATAGGCGCGCGCGCGCGGGGGACTCGAGGGCTCGTTCGATTTTATGACGATTGCGCTGGCTTCTGATGCGTTCGTTTTCTTCTCGGCGTGGATGCGCTCGCCTAGGTTGAACCGGTTCGCAGGCAACGAACTGCAGTTATCTTATCCGTTCCATCGAACCAGCGGGTCTGCGCCTCCTCGCAGCGCGTATGCGAAAACAATTACGTTCGATCTCGCGCCATAAACACACCCCGGCAATGACAGCTCGCTTCGCGTCCCGCGCGGGGGGGCTGAAGAGTCGGAGATTTATAGCGGACGGGTTTTCGCTTAATTAATTTAATCGGCCCGGCCGGCGCACCGGGCGCATCCTCTCGGCTGGAATCCCGTCCCATGTACAAGTCTTCGGCTAGAAACTTGTAACTCGTTTCTCCGCATCGCATGCAGAAATAGACGTTCGATGCACGCATGCAAATCGGGCCCCAGGTTTTTACGACTATCTCGCGGGCTATAAACTTCGCTGAAGAGATGCGAGCTCCTGTTGCTGCTGGTCACTGATGGCGCATTCTAATGCATCTGCGGCGTGAGATTTCAAGGACTTGTTGTTGCACGCACCAAGTCGCTTCTTCCGCGATGATGCGCCCCATGCAATTTCCGAATCAACGCACGGTTTCTGAGTAGATTAGAGATTGGAAGGTGCATCACTTGGATCGCATGCAATACTCGTGAAATGTGCGACTTGAATCAACTTTGCATTCGGCCGCAATTCGAGAAACGCCTTGACCGATAATGCCGCAAAGAATTTACGTTCGTTTGAGAGGCGATTGGCAATCAGACATGAATCGATAGACGTGAATATACAGTCATTACGTTCGGAGGTGGTGCGTGAAGGGACGTGGTGGACTTACCTCGTTGGTCGATGGCTGGTGGGTGGGTGGATAGCACGGGGCAGCGGCGGCAGCGACGGTGGCGGCGTACTGGGCGGCGAGATGGTGGACGGCTTCTTCGGCGGCGGATGGCGCGGCGACGGCGATGGCGACGAGGACGTGGTGCAGCAGCTGGGTGGGAGACGCCGACGGCGACGATGGGCAAACGCACTCTTGTCCGCAGCACACTCAAGCACACGAAGCGTGTCTGTGTCGTCGGAGGAGCGATGGTGGTGCGTTTTATAGCCGCACGCGTCGGCGGGTGCCGCGGCGAAGACGCGACGCCCTCCCCCCCTTTTGCGCCGCTCGCTGCTGCCGCTGTCGCCGACGGAGACGACGGAGACGTGCGGCCGGCCGGCCCAACGGACGGCCGGACGGACGTGCTCGGGCCCCGCGCGCGCTATCATCGCCGCAATCAGCTCGGTTTGGATGCGAAAACGGTTTCGGCGACGACGTGGTGCACCACGTCGCGGAGGGTCGGGGCTCGTGCCTCTGGAAGCCGAGCCGCCATGGGGCTGGTCCACGGTGATGGGTTTCGGCGGTTAGTGGAGAGATCGTGCAGGAGGATGCAAAGGTGCAAATTGTTGCTAATTGTTGCAAATTCGTCGCGGAGAGCGAGAAAAACTGCAACGGAATGTTTTGATTATTTTACACCTGGTTCTAGATCTTCTGATGCGCAAGATTCTAGAACGATTTTTGTTTAATATTATTCTTAGTCCGGTTATTATTGTAAGGAATGATTGAATTTATAAACTTCTCGAGGATGATGTGATGATTGGATGTGGGAAAGCTTCACAGCAACAATTTTCAAGAATGTTGCAAAAAACATTTTTCCGAGCTCTAGAGAAATCTCTAAATTGCTCTAATTTGGCGTCTTTGTTATTTTTCAAGACAATTGTTATAGAAATCTTTTTTGGTGTTTTCATACAGCATGTAATATAACAAAAATAATGTCCCAAATTAAAAATTTTGGGGTTTCATCCAAAAAAGTTACATGAAAGTAATAATCTATGAAAATGCAGGCAATATTTTTTCAAAATTGATAAAAGTACCTAATTTTCAACAGCAATTGCTACACTATCGGATAAATGTTTGTTCTTTGTTGCCTACGAATTTGTCAAAAAAAGTTTTTTGATAGTTTGTCAAGGCAAATTCTTTGTAGTCAACAAACTTGAGCAATTTGATTTTCATTTGAATTTTTCAAATTTTTGTATTTCAACGATAAATTCCCAAAAGTTCCCAAAAGTTTATACAATTTTAGCTCAAGTAAAAGTTAGAGCTAACTTTATCCGATGTCAATGTGGATAAATTTTTATATTATTGCACGAGTCCTCTTAATATTATCGGATAAGTTTTTGTTTTTCATGATCTGTTTCAAAATCTGTTGCTTAGGAAATTATTGAGAAAAACTGACAGTTAACGCTGCATTTGGAGCATTTTTGGGCAGATACTTTTTTGAAACAAATTAAGGAATTTGTCTTGATTTTGTTGCCTATAAGAAATCGAATAAAACAAACATTTATTCTGATAAATTTTACAATTGTAAAATAATGATAAATGTTTGTTTTCTATATTCCATAATCCAATTGGATTTATAATTGACTTCAAAATTGTACCAAAATTGCGAATTTTGGATATGTACATACAAGAAATAAGTCATAAATTGGCGAACAACTAATTAATTCATTCAATTTGTTGTATAAACGGTTCAATGAAGGTATTTTTTGACATTCGTTTTTACATTGCATTGTTATACATGCCACTTAAACGCACGTTATTGAAGATTTTGCTCTATTTGTAATATGTTATTCTAGAAAAATTCCAATACGACAGCCTTGGTAAACAAATTACATTATCATGGAAGCATTACGTCGTAATCCAGAAGTGCTCCATTAAGTTGCATTTTTTCCAATTAATTTCTAATTAGATCGGCCAGCAACCAAACAACAACAAAAAGCAGCGAATAGAAACAATGCCATTTGCATCAGGCGATTCGCCATCGTAATGTGGTCGCCAATTTAGTAATATCGCTAAAATTGAATTGAAGTTTCTGCGGAATACGTCCGACGAACAGCGCGCGGTTCGCTCGCATCGCCGACGCGCGTTCAATTATAATTCAATTAAAGAGATTTCGAGAAAATTACGCCCATTGCTCGTGTGTGACTTATTGCCTCGCATCACGCGGCCATCGAAATCGCAGATTGGTTTTGTGGTGCAAATTTCCCAACGATTAGCTTCCCAGCAATCAATGAGTATGATGACCAAAAATCTGCATTTTTCAAACGACATGCAAACGGCCAGAATGCGGCGGGAAATTTTGAAGGCGCGTTCGCATTTCGAGACGTGCATTTACAGTCGAGATAAGGAAAATTTCGGAGTGGCGCCTCGTTGCTGATTTGCCACTTCCGTTTCAGAATCATCCGTCCCGGGTCGCATGAAATGCGAGTATGCTAGTAATTTTCCAAGATTTGATGCATTCTTATCTCGGACTGGCGACTCGAATTTGGCCCGGTTGCAATCAACCTGCTTGTGTGTTTCGGAGAGGGTGGCCCAAAGTGGTCCTGATAACGAACTACCGTTGGTTGTGCGTCGTCTGGCGCCTCGGAATCCGATGCGACGACAAATTTCGTCGCTCGAACGAACGCGAGCGGTGCGAAATGGCGCGACTAATGCCCGGAAAGTCGACATCATCTCATTGAACGAACCGATATTCGTCGCGCGCCTGATGCGGAATGAATCAGCGTGTCATTTTGCCTTCGAGGCGCGCGCAATTGATGCAACCGACGCCTGACAAAATAAGGAAGTTTTGAGCGGTGCATCGGCGGCGGAATTGAACAATTGCGCCGCGCTCGCTCGTAAATCATCCAGCGTTCGTTCGTTCTTCCCGTCGAAGAAGTCGGGAACGAGATGTCTCAATTAGACGGATTGCCTATGATTCGATTGGGAAACGAAACGGGGAGCGTCTCGCCGCGTGAATGCCAGCGAGCGTGTGTGTTGCTTCATTTCTGGCGGCGCACCAGCATATTTATTATCGGTCGCGGATTAAAAAGGTCCGCGTTTCGCGCTCGCTTATTTATGTAATCGCCGATTCTAACGAGGAGTGCCCCGCGCGCGGCGGCGGCGGGCACTAAATTCCTCCGGAATGCGCCCGGCCGGCGCGCAAAATGGCTCGTAAATTTCCGGCTTTATGCGCGCTGGTTCCAAAACAGCCGAATAAAAATTGAACCGCGGCGCGATCATTTCCGAGAACAGCAAGCCATCGCATGGTAGGTGATCGCACATTTTTTGTTTGTTTGTTATCATCAACATTGGTGTTGGTTGCGAACTCGGTTTATAGGCGTGAATTAAAGACGGCATTTTTGGCGGTCAGTATTTGCGCGCGCAATTAGCGCCATCGGACGATAATGAGCGTCGTCGATCGCGGCCAAAATTTCGCGCATGTCGGTCGCACGTGACCGACAGGGCTCGCGCCTTCGAACGACTTCCATGGCTTGGTGTGCGTTGTCGTTGGAGATGGCCGTCGTCGTCGTCGGCGTCGTCTTCGGCGCGCGATGGCCAGCAGATGCGCTCGTTTGCATCGCGCGCTCGTAGACCGTGACGACGACGACGCGCGCATAGTATTCCATTCGTGACCTTGCACGGTCAATGCTACTCTCGGTGCGGATGATGCCTCTGTCTTGTCTCTCCCCGGGGCGCGCGCTGCTGCAGAACGGCAGCCGTCGTCTTCTGCAAGCATCCACGAAACCGCCAGCCAGCAGCCAGCCAACGGACGAGATCTCGCATAGTTGCAACCTGCGATTGCCTATTCTCTCGTCAGCAACTCCTGTGGTGGCTCGTGCCATCGCACATCAACTTATATCAAAATCTGGAAAAAAATGTCGCCAATATCAATTAATGTATAAACAAACCCGAGGAGGTGATTTTTCTTGGTCTAGTTTATTTTCGATCAATTTTAGACCATATTTTTGTCCAATTGGATGGATCCTCTTTGAATTACTACGAAATTTTACATGAAAAGATCCAAATACTGAAAATTTCAACTGATTTGACAACCTCTAGTAAACATCATCAATTCTTGATTCTATTCTTATTCATCAAGTATTAGTTATCGCGACTCAAAGTCAATCGTTCGATTTGAAAGCACTACAAAGTTCCTTCAAATCCTATCAATCTAACCATCATTTCCCAAGTGTCTGTCTCGAGAAGAGAACTTTCAAATTGATCATTTGCTGCTCATTGCGACTCGACAGAATGCTCATTGTTGACCAAGTGCACTTCTGGCATTGATTCATTGCCTCCGAGGGGTGGCACCTTCTTCACGGCAGTTGCCGTTGCGAAATCAGGCAGGCAATCAATCGATCGGCCGATCGATCGATTTCCTGCATGCGCGCCGTCCGTCATCGTGCATGTCGCAATCGCATGTCGTGTGAATCGGCGATGCGAGAGCGCGGCGCGCGCTGGATGGAATGCTTCTTCGCGGTGCGCGAGATGTGTCAACGAAATATGAACGGTCGGTCGTCCGGCCGCGGCGCGCTGCTGGAATTTTCCAATTTAATGATTCAATAACGGTTGTAATGCGCTCAATCAAGGCGAACGGCGGCGGCGGCGCTTCTGCAGCAGCAGCAGCAAACGTTTACCGTACGGCCGTGCGCGCACGATGCACACGTACGCCCGGAGGCGGCTGAGATGGTACACGATGCGATGATGAGATGCGCGCTTCGATAGCGCGCTGTTCGAAAAATTGAGCGCGCGCGCTCGCTGAGGTCGACGAATGATGATGATGAAGACGCGCTCGCCGAGCGAATCTCCGCTCCGATCTGAATATGTGGATCTAATTGAATCTATCCGTTACGAGCGTCTAATGCACAGCCGCACGCACGCACGGACATTGTGCCGTTTGCCAATTAACAAACAGCGAGCGCTTGCATTGATTGCGATGCCCCAAGTCATACTACACGGATGTGTTTATTGATAGGCAGATCTCCACCTTCCCTTGAGTTCTTTTTTGTTGATTCTGACAGCAGCATATGTTAAGATAAATCATCCAAAAGTTGCAGTTTGTTGAAAATTCATATTGAATTCATGAGGGAACTAAAACAAAGTATTCGCACAACTTCAAAACTGAGTGTATTTGCAACTCGTACCAGAAATTGTACCAGATGCAAGTTTTTCATGATGATCTGTCATTGATTTTATTGTTTCGAAAGGGACACATTTTGTCATTTCTTAGGATTCAGTCATCGAATAAGGAAATATACACTCTTACTCAATGCTTCACTGCAATACTTGCAAATATTCATACTCATCATCAACTGTATGTATCCAATTTGAATGTAAATCTTTGAAAGGCCTTCTACAAAATGACTGCATTTTCCCATATTCTTCGATCGAAACCAACAAATTATCGCATTGTGATTGCTCAGTCTTCGGTTGTGTCAGCGGACGATGACGAAATCGCAGCCGGCCATGGCAGAAGCGCGCTTTCCTGATGCGCCAAGGCGATGATACTAATTGAAAACGAGCGGCGCGAAGCAGGGGGCGGCAGCGCGCGTCTTCCTTCGATTTTGCATGCGTTCCGCTCGTCAGGGCTGAGCCATCATTCATAAATTACGCCGCGAATGCATTCGGCGCGCAGCGGATATTCACATGCGCGCGCCAATTGCAGACGGGCTGCACTCGCGTGCACGCTCAGCCGGCGGATTCGACGCGCACAAGGGACCTTGGGACGATGGTCTTGGCATAATAATAAATCTAATCAAATAATTCCCTAGACAACGGCGCGGCGCGGCCGAGGGAGCCGTCATGTGTGTGCACGCACGCGGGGCATAAATTGAAATAGAAGGAAGAAGAAAAAAGAAGCGGCAAGAAGGCCTTTCGTTCGGCTGCGCTGGCCGTGAGCGCGGATGCGCGCATCGGTGGGAAATCGCAGCGCGCAATTGACAATGACGATAAGGAAGTTGCGTTTTAGATGCGATTGCTCGTAATCGCCGGCCGCCGCGCGCCGCCTAAGTGGGTTATGCACTTGCAACTTAAACTTCAGCCGCCCTTTGTGAAATGATGATCGGCGATGGATGCGACGAAGATTCGCAACGCGAATGACTGAAATTGTCTCTGCGGTGCGCCCCAACGCGCTGGAGGTATGCGCGCGCCCGAAGAGGAGCAACAAAACCTCGCCGACGACGACGACGACGTCGAAGAAGTAAATTGCCGGTCGTCGGTAATTGCACGCGCAAGAGGAACTACTTGTTGCAACTATAAATAGATCATAAATGCCCTAGACATTGGCCGTTTTGCCATAAACGGGATGATTATTCCCCGGAGCGTCACAAGTTTTTAGAATCTAGGATTCTGCGCGACGCGCTTCGCTCGGTGCGCAAAAAACGCTCCGCTCCGCAAATGGAACCGACCGGAATGCACTATACAAGATGTTCGATGCACGCGCATCTCCGCTATCAATCCCTCATCGAGTTTTCATTCCTTCGTGTCGTTTCGCTTTTTCGGGGCGGCCCATTAATTAGCCTACTGCAATCCTTTGCGTTTTACAATTTAAAGCGGACGCTGGTGCGAATTTGGTGGCACGACGACGGATTGCCACCACCTGGTGGGGCACGCCGCGTCGTGCACATGGAGGCTCGCAGAAATTCCTCTAAGCAAGCCACGTACTTGTGTGTTTTTATGCAATTAGATAGTGCTATATATAGAACGATATCGGCGCAATGAGCGAAGTGTTTAAAAACGCTTTCTGTAACGTTTCTTGGGCATGCACGCGCTGTGGGCAAAAAGGGGCAACAAGGAGCGAATGGTGTGTGTGTGTGTGTGATGCAAAAGTTGCTATTAAACTCGCCGGCCGGCAGGCAGAGCATCACGTTCGCCTGCCGGACGACGGCGGCCGGGGCATCATCCGTCGAACGAGAAAAATCGTAATTAGAGTGCAAGTGCGTGCACGTAGACTACATACTTAACATTAAAACGACTTATTATCGGAGTCGACGAGACGTCCCAGGCAGCCAGCAGCAGCAGCAGCATCCGAGCACGAAGCATCCGAGCGACGCGGCGTATCGCGGAGATTCGGACCGGACGGCAGCGCAAGCAATAAAAAGCCGCGCGCCGCGGAGCGCTGGAAAACACAGCCGGGCATAAAAACGGCCCCGGTGCGAAATCGTGCGCGCGAGTCGCAATCCGGCGATCCGAGATGCGATGCGCGATGGCGATCCGATGCGAGCACGCCGAACAAAGCGCGAGCAAAACAAATATTGCTGCTGCCGGCTGCTGAAGATGTGCCCCGGCCGACAGCGTCCATCCGGCCGCGATTATGGCTATTAGCAGCGCGCTGGACTCTCGAGGGAGTTGCGTCCAACTAACCGCTGGTGCCTGCAGATGCCAAGTCACCATCGCCGACGATGTCTTCCACCAGACCATATCAAACATGCTGCCGCTGTTGATGTTGTTGTCATTGTTGTTGTTGTTGCTCCTGCTGCTGCTGCTGCTGCTGGTGAAGCTGCTGCTGGTTGTTGTTGTTGTTGTTGTTGGATGCTGCGTGCTCCGGCTGCCGATTTGCAATTTGAGGCTATAAATAGCAAACCATCATCATCATCATCATTACGAAGGAGCGCGCGCTTGCACACAGGATACGGATACTTAATGGGCGCGCGATCGGTGATTCGCAATGCGCACGATGCGTTATGGCCGATTAACGATTGCCGATCATGATCATCATCCTTGGCGATGGCGAGCGCCGCGCGCGCACTCGCATTAACGGCGAGCCGCGACGGCCGTTTTCCTGTGGGAAAATCCCATGCTGATAAGCGTGCATTCTTTCGGTCCGCGTGCGACAATGGGGTGCACGGAAACGGCGAACAGTGACTTACATTCGGCCTGGATACTGGAGCGCTTATCGCTTATCTAATTAAGATATGCGCGAGTCCGCTTCGTTTGTTCGATGACTTTCAAAGTCTTCACCGGCCAGTTCAACGCACCAAGCCCCTGCTTCAGTTGTATCCGATCCAATTAGCCGACTTTGTATTCAAATTATGCAATCGTACATGCCTCGTGTATGCGTTTTCGTTGTATAGCCTGAAACAAAATTGTGTAGGTAAAATGCCCCAATTACAAAAATGGTGTCATAATTACAGTCTGGATTGTTCCACTTCGTCTAATGACGACTCATTTGTTGCAGTATGTTAGAATGGAGCCGGATCCAAGTCCAGTCTCGAAGCCGCACACCGTCCACCTTCCAGACGCGGTGGACCTGGACGTCCCGTCCAAGGACTTGTTGCGTCGCCTCCTCGAACTCGACCCGGGCAAGCGCTTGAAGTCGCTGCGCACCTTGCAGCAGATCGGCTTCTACCACAAGTTCAACTTCGACGACGTGAAGAAGAAGCGCCTCGTTGGCATCGAATTATGGAAGCGGCACTATCCGCATTTCTCATCCTAGCCTCTCGCACGCCTTGAATAAATGAGTGCCTTTGCAGCGTGCACCGCTCCAGCCTTGTAGTGTACTCTAGAATCGAATTGAAAATATGCTCTGTTAATTAATTAAGGCAATGCTCAAAAATGCATCGATCAATACATGTGTTCACCAGCACAGCACCAGTCGCTTGGCATTCAAGCGGCGACGCTCATCGGAAAAATCCAAACTTTGAGTCGCACGCGGCTATCGATTCGAGGCCGGCGTCGTCGCCGCCGCCGCCGTCGTCGTCGGCGTTCGCGTCCCTTCGCCGCCCTGCGCGCATCCGCATACCGGCCGTACTTGTGTGTTATCGCTCGTCGCCGTCGCCCAGCGCCGTCGGCCCCAGCCGACTGACGCAGGTCACGCCGTCGGTGGTGTTGGTGGTGGTGCATTTCGCTCGTTGTCGCTGCCCCTTCAGTTGGCGTCGTCGTCGGCGCGCCGTGACCCACCATCCATCCGCGAGCAGCCGCCAGCCATCGGGAACGCGCCGCACGATGCCCGGCTCGCGCAAGATGATCCTGGGGCACGTCATGTCGGGCATCTGCTCGAAGATGAACCGCACCAAGCAGCTGCCCGCCGACGTCATGGAGACGCCGCTCAACCGCTGCCTGAACACGTTCGACATCACGCTGCTCGGCGTCGGGCATATGGTCGGCGCCGGCATCTACGTGCTCACCGGCACCGTGGCGAAGGAGATCGCCGGCCCCGGCATCATCATTTCCTTCCTGCTCGCCGGGCTCGCCTCGCTGCTCTCGGCGCTCTGCTACGCCGAGTTCGGCACGCGGCTGCCGAAGGCGGGCTCCGCGTACGTGTACACGTACATCAGCGTCGGCGAGTTCTGGGCGTTCGTCATCGGCTGGAACATCCTGCTGGAGCATATGATCGGTGAGTGCCCTTGCCTATGTATGCAACAATGTCCTCTCGATATCGACTCCCGAATGCTTGCAGGAGCGGCGTCGGTGGCGCGCGCGTGGAGCGGCTACGTGGACTTCCTCTTCGGCGGCGCCATCTCGAACACGACGCTGGCCGTCACGGGGGAGATGCACGAGCAGCTGCTCGGCCGCTACCCCGACGTGCTCGCCTTCGTCGTGTGCCTCGTCTACGCGTCGCTGCTGGGCATCGGCGTCAAGGGCTCCGCCATCGTCAACAGCTTCCTCACGGTGATCAACCTGAGCGTGATGGGGCTGATCATCGTCGTCGGGCTGTACTACGCGAACGAGGACAACTGGACGAGCCAGAAGGGCGGCTTCCTGCCGTACGGCTTCAGCGGCGTGCTCGCCGGCGCGGCGACCTGCTTCTACGCGTTCGTCGGCTTCGACAGCATCGCCACCTCCGGCGAGGAGGCGAAGAATCCGAGCTTCTCCATACCGATGGCCACCGTGCTCTCGATGGGCATCGTCACGCTCGGCTACATTCTCATTTGCGCGGCGCTCACGCTCCTCGTGCCGTACAATGCGATCAACCCCAATGCCGCCCTGCCGGAGGCGTTCGCCGGCATCGGCATGCACTGGGTGAAGTACGTCGTCAGCATCGGGGCGCTTTGCGGCATGACGACGACGCTCTTCGGCTCGCTCTTCTCGCTGCCGCGCTGCATGTACGCGATGGCGAGTGACGGCCTGCTCTTCAGCTTCCTCGGCGACGTCAACTCCAAAACGCAGGTACCTCTCACGAATCTCGTCATTTCCGGCTTCTTCTCCGCGCTTATCGCGCTGCTATTCGACCTGGAGAAACTCGTGGAGTTCATGTCGATTGGCACGCTGCTGGCGTACACCATCGTCAGCGCCAGCGTGATTATACTGCGATATCGACCGACTCTATCGCCAAGCCGCTCGATTCTCACCCTCGGTAGCGAAATGTCGGTGAGCACCAGCGAGCCAACAACCCCCTCGGAGGTGATGAATATGGCAGGCACGCTGCGTCTGAAGTACGGCTGGTTGAGCCCGCTGCTTGGAGGCTGTGAGCCCGGCAGCGCCGTCACCATCTCCGTCATGCTCTTCACCGTCTTCTCCGGCGCGCTGTGCGTGCTGCTCCAGGTGAGCTCCAAGGACCTGAAGAGCGGCATTTGGTGGACGGTGATCCTCGCCGGCTTCTTCATCCTCGTGATGGGCGCATGCATGCTGGTTATCGTGGCGCATCATCAGAACCAGGAAGGGTTGCGTTTCAAGGTACCGATGGTGCCTTTCATTCCAGCATTGAGCATCCTATGCAACATAGAATTCATGATTCATTTGAACGTGCTCACCTGGCTGCGCTTTTTCGTTTGGATGATCTTAGGCATGCTGGTGTATTTCCTCTACGGCATTCATAACAGCAAGGAGGGCGAAACGATGTCCACGTATTCAATGCTTATGACCTCCTCGGAGGCGGTCAAAGAGAAGTGGGGCAGCACGACACGGACCAACATTAAAAGCATGCTCACTCGGCGGAAAAATTCAACACCCAGCGAAAGGAATGCCATCATGGACGATGATAACGATGAAGATATGCCGTGATCCATAGCTTCGTAATTGCTCGAATATCTTATGCGATCCGCCATGTTGAGCACCACCTCTCTGATGATGGCTACGTATTTCGTATAAATGGAAATGTTTTCGTTACTTTCGCGTTCAGATTGATTTTGCATACCTACCCCAAGGTATTCAACTCTTTCTTCTCTTGATTAGACATGTTTTCACTCTAGTTCCGAGCAATTAACAGTCACAGGTTATGGATGGGCTGGGACAAGCTGATTGACTAACGTAACATTTAAGTTCTGACCTACAAGGAAGTGCTTCTAGACTCAACAGAAATACAATTTGTACGCACAGTTAAATGGATGATAAATTAACTAAACTAAGGATACAACTATACAACAAAATGCATTTTGCACAAACATTTAGGCAACAAATGGCGTAGGTAAATGTAAAATGTCTAACGTTACTATTAAACGACAGTACTCATAGGCAAAAAAGACAAGGCAGTATACACCGGTTGCAAATCGTGCAAATCGCATATGAACAATAAGGCACATCGGCAAACACATCCATCTTCAGAAAGTCGTAATATTTAAGGCAGTAACATCTCAATTCATCAAGTGAATGAGTCTAGGTGTGCACGGACAGTTAGATTCTGCTAGATTTACGCGTTCTACTTGATTAACATCCTGGTACTGATGATATTCGCAAATATTTTGATGATTTCTCTGATACAGTTATGTATAACAAGCATCAGCTGAGTAATGAGCGACCAAGTGTCGAGAAACAACAAGAAGCGTACGCCTAATTACCATAACAAGAGTATTTACACAGCTATGGAAATCTATACGATGTTAGACTATACGATTTTCGTTGAGACGTGACATGGATTTTATGTTAGAGACTTTATGACCAGAAAGATGCAACAAATATTGACTTATTATGAATGTTTCTCATTGATGCAGAGTCTATGTATGTTTAATATATGTATTGTACATAAATGATATGAAAAAATGATCGAATTTGCAATGCCCGTATATCGGATCCCAATTTGAAAGGAACACATTTTCTTCTCATGGTATTTATCACCTTTAGAAGCGCTAGATACAAAATGTTGTGTTTGCGCATAGCGCAATATAAAAACTCTTCTTTCTACGGGCAATAAAACTACTTCGTATTATTCAAATCTTCTACATTCACAATTTAATATTCAATCACAACGATAATAACAATTTCAACAAAAATATATGCAATCTACGACTTAGATCAATTTGTTACTCGTTTAGTTTCTTCCATAATTTGTGTGTAAAGATGTTTGGTTGCCCGCTGATGATTGCGATCTGAACAAACTTATGCAGAAATATGGTTGGTAATAAACGACGAATACTTGTTGTCCGTTTAATCAGTAATTATTGTGCACCACTCTCAAACGTTGCACGGCAAAATGCAAAAACGCACTTTGCGCGTCAATAATTAGTACCTAGCTACATTTTATAAATGTATAACAAATTCGTGCTAATTGTTCCTTTGCTAACAAATGTATCACAACCAAGATAGCAATGTGTCGACATGAGCGCAGCCGCAAATGTTGCAAGTTGGTTGGATCAATCATAGTCAATGAATCTGTGTGAATTGCAAGGTAAAAAAAGATACCAAGTGAAATTGAAAATTAGAGAAATGCGGAAATCCGAATGATATTTAGCCATCAAGTTGATGATCCACCTTGCAATTGTGCCAGTCTCTGATTGTTTTCACCCTGCTTTAGAACTACTATCAGGGATAGAACCTCAATTGTAGCAAACAACCATAATGATAATTATACTAAAAATTTGATTAAATTAATATTTTTCACCAAAGAAAAAAAGAAACGAATAGACTTGTATGAAAGAAATGAACCAGTTTGAATGTATTACAATGGTTGAAATTTTTAATTGTTGATTGGTTTATCACCATAATGGTCGTTTGCGATAACAAATAGGGTCCTGCCCTAAACAAACGCTTATAGTAGTTTTGGATATTGTAGTGTAGCTCTGCGTGCCTTACGGTCTGCCGGAGCCGGCCGAAATGCGGGAATGAATTTGCGGAATGATGATGTAAGTTTTGCGTGTGATTCGATATCATGCGGATCGCGTCGTCGTCGTGTTCCCTAAGTTGTCATATATCACAATATGAATGCATGCCCCGCAGGACAAACGAGATGAAGAGATGCGCGCCCCCAGACTCGACATCAATTCCGACCACGCTTCGGCACGGACAGCTTCCACTTCCGGTCAGGCAGCGACTGCACGTGCTGGATATGCTTGCGCGCCCATGCGAGCCACAGGAAGCCGATGACGGCGCAGATGACCGTCTCCACGTAGTAGCCGTCCAGGTACGTGGAACAATAGCCGCCGTTCTTCGCGCACAGCTAGAGGGCAAGCAAAACAGTTAGAGCGCATCGGCGAGAGAGGATGACGTGCGTATCGGGTACCTCGTCCTCCAGGTGGTTGCGGCACGAATTGTCCTTATTGTCGGTGCCGCCGACGCACTCCTTGAACGTCAGGCTGTCGACGAACCAGAGCGCGAGCGTCGCCGGCCAGTTGCCCCCCAGGTTGGTGACGGTGTTAAGCAGGGTCATGTACGTGCCGCCAACGAGCGGGTCGCTGATTTTCGCGAAGAATGCCATGCATGAGACGAACATGCAGTACACGCAAATCTGCAAGGTTCAATGCGTTTAGTTTCGACGGGCTTGCATGCGCCAGCTTGTGGGCACTTACTTGATGAAGTGAATAGCAGATCAGGACCAATGCGTAGTAGTATATTGGAATTCCGGCGTTGGCGTCGTGGACGAATCTCGGCGTTGCCCACACCAAGAAGGCAGCGACGAATCCAAACATTAGTCGATACGGTATCACCTTCAGGTAGATATTCAACGGCTGCGATCCTGCAAATATCAGACAATTGATACATGTACACAACAAGACGGTAAAACATGCGAGAAATTTACGGAATCATTATGGCAATACATTAACGGGCAAAATTTAGAACTTGTAATGTTCGCGTATCCAGGACAAGCGATTTTTCCTCTTCGGCGGAGGCTGCGCAGGATTAACGACCGGCGCCTTCGCCTCGTCGAGCTTCCGCACTTTGCGCTTCTTCGCGACCTTCTCCGCGCGCGGCTTCCAGTTGAAGTCCGCCCAGCCCTGATTGCACGGCGAGTCCGTGAGGTTCTGGCTGAGATCGATGAGCGGTATGTTGGCGCAGAGCTTGTAGACGATGCGCGGCGGAAACTGCGGCCCTGCGAGCCGGAAGATCACCTGGTAGCCCATCCGCGAGTCGAACATCGCCGCATCCTTCGGCTGCAGGTGCTTGATAAGTCGGAGTGGATTCTCGCGGCGTACATGCTGGAGCTTGTCGCGGCATCGGCGATAAATTGCGCGGCCGGCGAGTCCGCGGAAGAAGCGCTGCAGAATGCTGGCGGCGATGAACTCGCCGGGATCGTAGCTGGTCAAGGCGGTGAAGTTCACGACCTTGTGCGCTCGCTGCGGCGATTTGTACCGCACTGGTTTCTCTGCGGCTGGCAGGCGGCGGCAAGAACACGGACAGCATGGCGACGCTGCTTCCACATCTCGGTCACAGTCTCCAAGTGCATTGAGACTCCGAGTCTTGGGCAGCTTGTACACGGGGATGCCATTTTTGTTGCCAGCGTTCCAGTGGTAATCGAGCGCCGTGTAGCGCGACAGCCACGGCTTGCGCAGGCTCTTCTCCCAGGAGAATTTCTCGTAGGCGGTGACTCCAGGTGCGGTTACCTGCTGGGGGTGGCGTACTGGGGCGCGATTCGGGCGCTTCGTGGGAGACTGCTTCAGCATATTCATGCGTTTCGGCGAGCGTTGCAGGACGCGCGGAGGCAATGGTGGTAGACCTGGTGAAGTCAGTCTCGATGGCTCGCCCACGATGGTATTTGGGTCGCTCAGATAGAATTCGTGGTTGTGGGCGAGAATTTCGAAAGGCTTTTCCAAAACGTCCGAATCCACGTCGTAGAGTATGATTTCCGATTCCATGATTGTAAATTCAGTAATAATGATTCTAAATATAGCGTTTATAATAAATTAGAAGGTATAAACTGGCTAAGAATTTTTGATTATGACATTTGTCATAACGAGCATGCCAAACTAAAAAAACGAAGACAATTGATTTCCAACGCATTCCTAATTTCCAGCAAAACTTCGTTAATCATGCATGACAATTAAATGTAAATAAAAATACCTACCAGTTGTGTATTTCGCTATAATTAGAGGCAGAGCAATTTGTAGTGGAATCAACGGCACAGCAAGCAGACCCAGTCTTTCCTTTGGAATTCCAGCTTCCACCAATTTCAATGACATCACACTATCTGTTGCAGAAAATCCCATCTGAAAGTTATCATTTTACAAATGCTATACATTGTGGCAACTTTCTGAATGTCATACCTTTGCAGTTAATAGAAGTACAGTTAGAATCTGTACAGGTTTCAACTTCAGAATTTCCCATAGAAAATTGTACGCTGTCTGAATGTCGCGTTCCGGTTCTGATTCCGCTTCATGTCCTGGTTCTTCCTTCTTGAAACATGCAACAATCGTCGTCGTTATCAGAAATATCCAACCCCAAAAGCCTAGGAAGCCAGCCAGTGTCACTAGACCTGTGGGCAAATATTTTCCTTTAATATGAGTTGCTGCTTAGTGCAAAAACTCACCTTCTGGTTGAGGCACTGTCCTCAAATAACTATTGCAGAAATCAGCACTCTCCAGTGCCATAAACAGCACATAGCTTAGAAAAAATCCAGCAGTCTGGCCAACACTATTGCATGTTGATGCATGTCCAACATTTTCCTTCTTGAGCATTGTCAGTGCCCAGCCATCCACAGCAATGTCTTGTGTGGCAGCAAGGAAGTTGAGCGAAAAGAACAGAATGGTCAGTATCTCAATATTGGGCTCATTGCCATCATTGCCCAGCCAGTTATGTACATGAACACTCAATAACAACATGAATGCACCAAGCAAATACTGTGAAGGCACCAGCCAGCTCTTTCGCCGGCCGATTCGCAAGGAATACATGGAGTCCACAATTGGTGCCCATAGTAATTTTAAGGAGAATGGCCAATTAACAAAGCTGAACTCTGCCTGCAAATCGAACACCATGTTACCAATCACATGAGGAGTAAATGAAATTTAAGTGCGAAACCCACCTGCTGCTTGTAGCTGACTCCTCTGTTTTGTAGTATCATTGGGATGGCAGCAGACAGACCCAATGGAATTCCCTGCAGAGTGTACAGGAAGAACAGCAGAGCGATATTGGCACGATCTCCCTTTGAGCCGGGCCGTTTTGGTAGCAATGTTGTGCTATCTCCATTCTCCATATTGAGTACCTGCTCACCAGCACGCTTCCGTTTACGCTCCATATCGTTGTCTGTACTAAATTACAATATCGTCGAATACAACCTGCAAATTTAAATCAGGTAACTTAGCTGGCTGTCCATACCAATAAGTACACGTCATTTATTTTGCAATTGTTAAGCCGCTGCAACACGGAATAAATAACTTTTAACAACAAAGTTGATATATTCTGAACACTGGCTGAGTGAAAAGTGTGTACCGTGATTTCAGGAGCTTCTTTAATTCATAAGTTTTGTAGTTGTAGAATTAACCGGATCAACATTGTTAATTTTCCAAATATGTTTTCAAAAACTGATGATATCGCACTTCAATAACATTCTCCTGTCAATGGACCTAATTCGAGATGACTGGTTAGCGATATTCCAGTTTGCGATTTGAGTGCAAGTGGCGCCACCGCATTCCTCGTGTATCAGTGGTTGCCTAGTCTTTTTCCCATAGCTGTGCAATTTATGCTGCATCATTGCACTGCATCAATTTGTGATTTTCATCGAGTTGAGTGGCTTTAGTGAAATCTCTGGTGAAATATCAAGTTTGTTGGAATTTGCATTGATGATAGGTGTGGGAATTGGCGAAAACTTAGCATTTTAAACTTATTGGCGATGGTATGTTCCAATTTTGTTGCTCCACATTTTTGCTCTTGAATGCCATGCATGTAACAACCAGCATATTTTCAAAGGCTTATATGCATGCATTAAAATGATGTTATTCAGACTTTCTGTACTAATTCCATAAAATTGTAGCGACTGCAAATTCAGCCTGAGTTTATTCATGATGTAATACAACTCGATGAATAATTCGCAATATAAAAGTCGGAAGCAAACGATTAGTATGAAGCGTTTATATCAATTTTGTAACGACTGATCCATTTATCAAATTCTTTATGAGACACATCCACCAACTGGTTCAGCTTTTCACCAGAAGCAGATGTCTTCTCATAAAACAACACATCTCTAGCCTTTCCAAGGCTCTCCCTTGCTTCTCGTATCAACAGGACTAAATCCTTCTTGATACCCACATCCCATTTGCGTTTCACGAACGTCATGTTC
Organism: Aleochara sp. GC000083; assembly: GCA_030264555.1. NCBI lineage: Eukaryota > Metazoa > Arthropoda > Insecta > Coleoptera > Staphylinidae > Aleochara > Aleochara sp. GC000083. Next base: position 97,385 of record JARJDZ010010172.1, read on the forward strand.
GCCAAATACAACTCATGATAAAGAACACCCGAATAGAGGCAGAGCCTCGCGCTTCCCGGATCGATTTTCTCCGTAGTCTCAATCAACTGACGACACATTTTCGTTTTCTCTTTCAGCAGCTCGTCACTGATTTGATTCGGCATGTATCCCTGCTGGTAGCCGTACAATTGCACCAGTGAATGCTTCACCGAGTACACATGATAATGGTTCGGATGCAGGAACGTAAGCATCTTGTGCAGACAGCCGTCCAGGTCGCGAATGCTGGGATTGGCGAGCTGGATGGAGTCGACCTCCTCGCCGATCTGATTCACCAGGAAGGCGACATCGGAGGCTGGCAGACGTATTGGGCATTTGTCGCAAGCCCACTCGGTTTTGTCATCCAATGGATTCACCGGTAATTGTACGCCTCCACATGGCTCATTTTCGGTGCCCAAACAGCGCAGTGCGCTCAAGTAGGTGCCCAGCTCGGTGGGGTCAGCGCATCGCTTGCATTCGCAGGAGAAGTATTTGGTTTCGCGAAGATGTTCGCGACGTGCCTGCGTCCCCCACAGCGCGTGAGTATACATCGTGGTGATATGCTCGCCCTTCTTAATTGGCATCGATGCACGAATGGTAATTCTGTAATTGTTTTCAGCCGTATCAAAGGTGTGGACTGTATTGCACAAGCAGCTGTGCTCCATGAGATACGCCGTGGGATACAAGGCTGATAGTTCGCCATCCTGATTGATCTCCAAGGCGTTGACGTCGATGATACCGCAGATTTTGTGGATTGTTTCGGGCGAGACATCCGGTAAGATAACACTCTTTGTCGTTTCCTCTAATACCTTTAGTTTGGAGATGAACTCGAAGAGGTATTTAACAACGCGTTCATCAACGTCCCTAGAATGTTGAGTTGTAGTTCAGTTACTAATATTGGGATTTGGCTTGAAGTCTGGGGTGTTCAAACTTGTCGATTAAGTCATAAAATCATCAGCAAAACGTCGATAGATGTAAAACATTGAGGAAGATTGTGAGGTCAGTCAAATCCTATGGTTGAACATTTCAAAATCAATATTAAAGGCTTTTGAGACTTTTCTGACCTAAGCGACTGGCTTGAACACACCAAGTTTACTTGTAAATCGTTGTGTCTTTGCCGCGCTTCTCAAAATGCGATTCCATCTCCATAAATTTCATCCACTTCTTGATTCCCTGGCGTTGTATCAACAAGCAGCGAACAGCCAATAGTACATCTTGTCTGAAATGAGACAACATTACCATTACTGCTTACGAGATCAAATTTCTGAAATCACCTGTAATATTCATGCAAGCCATCGAGTGCGCGATGAGCACGCAAACCGACAATGAAACATTCATGTCCGTGCCTTCGTGGGTCACGCAGTCCATCGCACAAGGTGTTGCACACGGGCCAATCGCATCCCTCGCATCTTGGCGATTTGCTAGCAATGATAAGTCGACAACAACCTGGACAAGGCACCGGCCCCTTCTCCACCATATGCGGACGCGGCCCATAGACAATTGGCTCCTCCATCAGAATCAGATCGCCTTTATTTAGATCACGTGTGGCCACAAGGCAGCGCCCCACATTTGCGACTTTTTGAATCTGGAAAACGATTGATTGAGCCGTGCATTCACTGCGATCTCACCAGCGTACATCAAACGGACGGCATTGCAGCTTGTGGGTTTTCCAATGCGATTTCTGATGCTCTTTGGTGCAGTAGGCAACCGCACGGCAGCCGGAGCAGCGCAATTCCGCCGGTTTCTTGCATTCCGCACACGTTTTCGGCGCGTCTTCGGACATCTTCCACGATGCGCGCCGCGAATGTAACTGAAAACCGCGTGGGGAACGAACGAGTCCGGCTATTTTTGGATTTTGTTGATTCTATTACCAAAGATCTAAATTATTTCGTTTGCACGTTGGCTGCTCGCCAACTTGCGCTTATAGTTCTCATTCTTGCGCGTAACATTCGGAAGTTTTACTATGGTAAATATAACACTGCGATTTTTAAAGATCTTCCGGCTATCACGGCTTTTATTTGAACGCGTTTTATCCTATTTTAGACTGCGGTTTCAACTTTAAAACTTCTGGAATCATTATCTAAAATATACGAAACTTCTTCAATAGTTGCAAATATCGGATAATTTGGTGACTGCAACGCCACTCGTGGAGTCATTATCAACTAATGCGTCGTTATCGCAGCTTATGTAGGAATCAAGTTACCAAAGTAGTTATTGGAGTCGGAAATTATTCTTTTAGAAAATAGCCACCCATGATAACAACGCCAGCAGCGAATCAAGATAGCGTGTTTCAGACATTCCTAAATTTTTACAATCGACATTAGTTTATCCGCTACCAATACTTGAAAATCATGAATACGATTGCACTGAAGACTTGCGTTCAATATGACGATCATCCACGGGTGATGTCCACCGCATTGTGCAAGATGATGGAGCACCAGAGTCTTGTAGATTTGGCAATTTGTTGCGGGAATAAGACAATGCATGCTCACAAGATTATTTTGGCGGCTAGCAGTCCTTATTTTCGGGTATATTATCTACTGATTGCATTGAATGCCTTATTTAGAAAGCCGTTTCATTCCAGGAACAATTGGAGAAGAACCCTGGCACAGAGCAAGTAATTATTAATGGCTTGGACTTCATTTGCATGAAGTCAGTTCTTGAGTTCGTCTACTGTGGTGAGACTGTTGTTCTGGAAAAGAATATGAAATATATAGTTGCAGCAGCTAACTTGTTTCAAATACAAGGCTTGCGAGCACTAGCTTCAAATGAGAATAGTGCTTCAGGTGACGCCCTACAACTCACTTCATCTGTTATGAAATCCCATATCATTTCTACTCCTAGATGATGAACCAGTATACATACCAGATCCAATCTTCTTGAATAAGAAGCCTAAATATGCCAGTGCTTATGTTCCATTCACACCAATTAGTCAAATGATTCACCCCAATCAACCGAACTTCCAAGAAAGTGGATCCGTTCTGGATGCAAATTGTTCGACGTATCGAGGTGTTAAACGCAATAAGAAGTCCCAAGGTAATATGACAATGCATTCAACTTTCTGGTGAGTAATTGCAAATCTTTCAGGCGACGAGTACGCAGCTGAACTTGGAGGGGTTCCAATGCAAGTCGTCAATTACGGCGGGCCGAGCACATCAATGATGTCCGCACCGTCGCCAGAGTTGAATAAAAGCGTGAATGAGGATGTGGCATCCTTCGTGGAGGTCGTGTACCAAATGCCCGAAGGCGAGTACCTGCAGGTCACCGACGAAGTCTTCCGGAACATCACCGGCGAGACGCTACGATTCCAGGTGATCGAGCGGAATGAGTGAGATAATGAAGCGATACGCTGCGCGATAAATCGACATTTAAGACGAACTCTCGCCGTAAATTCGGCCAATCATGGATTTAGATTCGATTCTGTACAATTTCCAGGGACCAACTGCCGCACAGACCGCCAACGATAGCGTCGAGATGACGAATGATGAACATTTGCAAACGTTTGACCACGAACACGCTGATATCCTGAGCGAAATCAATTCCATGCAGTATTACGACAATAGCGTTTATGAGGATGTGGCCGAAAGAGTTGAGTTGGCTTTTCAGCGTCAGCAACACCAGCCTCAGCAAGAAGTTGCTCAAGACGAGGGAAAATTACCCGATTTGAACTAGCCTCTTGGTTTGAAGAATAGGCAAGCACATTGTTCACCATTTTCCTTTCAGCGAATTGGAACATTTCCATTGTTTAATTTCAATGCTACATTCAAATAATTTGGTCTGGAATTTGAGCATGCTCATCTGACATTGGAAATTTTGCTCTGAATTTGAGTAGCTGCGCCTCGTTTCTTTATTTTGGCATATTACTTTGTTTTTTACGTTTTATAATTACATACAGTTTGAGTTTCATTTAAAATCATGCAAGTTGATGTATAATTGTTTCATGTTATATTTTTTCAAGTCTTGCAATGCAAACTCACTAGCGCTTAATTTGATATTGCATACTTTTGAGTTCATAGACCATTCATTGTAACAGTATTGAGCCATTCACGCAATTATTTATACTTTTCTTAAAACTATTATTGCATAATCATATATGATGACTTCTCCCATTATTGGGTAAGTGCACCTTGTGTTAAATTATTCTTAAATGTAATTGTACGATGTCGAGTTTCAGGTATGCACAGAGATATTCAGGGTGTCGTGGAAAGATATCGCTAATCTCTATAAATAATCGAATGCTGATCCATATTTCACCATTTGACTGACAATTGTGAATCTTCAAGATGAAGGTGGAGAATTCGGCACACAATTCGTGTGAGCTCCTGCTGAAGTTTCTCATATATATGAGATTGACACGCATGTGCAGTAACGAACACTCACGCAGAGATTTAAGATGCGGGCTATGACAGTATTTGGAATCTCAGTAGGATAACACCTTGTGGCCCAGCAATATTTCTGCTTAGAAATTAACAACAATTGCAGTGAGCAGTTGCAATACTACAGTAACATTCATTGCTATATTTATGACTAGTGCTTTTAGGGTCTTCATTTCAAGCTGAAATTGACAATTCGTGTGCGCCTGCCAACTGCTTCTTATTGTCTTGAGAGATACAAATATTTATTTTTTTAGATCTTCAACATGAAGGAATTCCGGTAACGATGAACATTTGGATAGATTTATCTAATGAAATGTGCTTGTGCAGCAGAGCTTTATGGTATGTTCTGTGTGTTCTGATTTTAGAGACAGATAGATATATTCAAATTTAGAATTCAAAAGTAACGACATAAACATGGTCTAGTGACAAGGTTTTTGGTAGTAATTGATCTCTTAGTCATTGCTAAACATTAACTGAATCGTAATTTTTTAACATGGAGCCTCAAAGGTCCATCTCAACTTTATTTCTTAGATATAGGGGCATAGCCCAAACAAACACTTACTTGTCCTAACATATAGCATATGTAACAACAAGACTACTCTCTTTTGCTGGTTTCAGGTGCATTGGGCCCGATTTGTTTGATGGTTTTCGGCTGGTATAAATTGGTAATGAAATACTCTGCGAGTTCGTGGACGTGTTGACATCTACAATGCAGTCATCTCAGTCGTTCCTGTTGGCGATCCAATGGGACTGAGAGTCGGGAACGCGTGTGCCTTTTGCTCGCGACAAAAAGCCCGGATAGCTGTTAAATTTCGTGAGTGGATAGTGCGTTTATATCCCTTGCACTTGCAGATAGGGCAGTCCGCAATTCGAACAAGTAGAGTCGTAAACGGTTTCGTTAAACAATAATTCGTGTGCGGGCGCGATAAACAAAAAATAAAATTCGTCATAATCGTCATAATCGCGGTGGATAAAACCATCCAGAGGGTTCCATCATGAGGGCTCATCGTTGGACATGACTGTTGGAGCAC
>JARJDZ010010173.1:0-26620 GCA_030264555.1 Aleochara sp. GC000083
ATTTTGGTGCCACGGAATTTGAGAAAATTGACTGACACCTATTTGAAGTTCGAATGCAAATTACTCATATTTCCAAATCGAACTTCGTAAATCCAAAGACACTATTTGAAAGATCAATAAAAAAACTAAAAACTCACGGTGGGAAATTTTGATTAAGCTATAATTAGCGACGATATCGTAATTTAAGCAAAATAGTAATTTTGGTGCCACGGAATTTGAGAAAAATGACTGACACCTATTTAAAGTTCGAACGCAAATTACTCATATTTCCAAATCGAACTTCGTAAATCCAAAGACACTATTTGAAAGATCATTTAAAGAACTATAATTTCACAGTGGGAAATTTTGATTAAGCTATAATTAGCGACGATATCGTAATTCAAGCAAAATAGGAATTTTGGTGCAACGGAATTTGAGAAAATTGACTGATACCTATTTGAAGTTCGAACGCAAATTACTCATATTTCCAAATCGAACTTCGTAAATCCAAAGACACTATTTGATAGATCATTTAAAAAACTATAATCTCACAGTGGGAAATTTTGATTAAGCTATAATTAGCGACGATATCGTAATTTAAGCAAAATAGTAATTTTGGTGTCATGGAATTTGAGAAAAATAACTGACACATTTTTGAAGTTTGGACGCTAATTACACATATTTCCAAATCGAACTTCGTAAATTTAAAGGCACTATTTGAAAGACCAATAAAAAAACTAAAAACTTACCATGCGGAATTTTGATTATGCCATAATTAGCGACGATATCGTAATTCAAGCAAAATAGTAATTTTGGTGCCACGGAATTTGAGAAAAATGACTGACACATTTTTGAAGTTCAGATGTGAATTACTCATATTTCCAAATCGAACTTAGTAAATCCAAAGTCACCATTTAAAAGAGCATTTATAAAACTATAAATTCACGGTGAGGAATTTGGATTAAGCTAAAATTAGCTTAACAAATTCATGAAAATGCTTGTGGTCTACTCACCAATAACGGTCAAATTGTATCGAACACTCCTGGTCTGCGCATTGCGGAAGTCCACCCGACATCGATAGACGCCCTCGTCGTGACGACGGATATCATCGATGACCAGCTGTGCCGGTTCCGAAACGGTGTGGAAACGGGCCCGGGTCCCGAACACATCCTCCGACGACCAATGCCTCGCTTGCGATAACGGCTTCCCTCGTACATCAAAGCTGCAACAAGGATAAACAAATTTCCATCTTAAAACTTCCTCTCGCAATTAACCCCGATACTAAATCAAGGCCGAAATCAAACCGAAATTGTGGATGATTATTATGACTCCTGATCCTGATAACAGATAGTGACACACATTCCCAATCCCGTGCAAGATATTCACGCTGATAGAACATGTTCACCTGCATTGCAATGCGATGCGGATACGTTTGTTTGACGCCCATGCAAAAGGTATCCTGCGAATCCCAGCGGGGGAGGGACGTGCATGAGGAGATAAACTGCATAATTCAGTATGTGATTGTGGCGTTCACCGACCATAAATAATAATTATACCAAAACAACGGCGAAAACATTCGTGTACAATGCGCGCACATTGAGCAACACCACCGCCACCGCCGCCGCCCCCACGCCACCATGAATGGTATGCAATCATCCGTGCGGCGTCCGTCGTGCATAAATAATAATAATATAATTTAATCACAATGCATGTCATCAAATATGAACCCGGCGAGCGCATTGGCAATAATTAATAATTGGTCAAGTAAATAGATATTTTATTTCGCTTCCGCTTTCCGGATTGGAATTTGCGAATTGTGCATTGCGTGTCATTCATTCATGCGGGGACTCATGAATATTATTGACAATCAGTGTTTCAACGATTGAATTATTTTCAATTGTACTTGAATTGTTTCATATCCAGATTGAAATTCAAAAATATTGTTTGTAATTCATGTACTGATAACTTTCAAACAAAAAAAAGGATAATTTTATTTTATTTATAATTAGCTTCAGTAAGAAGGTAATATCTATACTAATCTTAATTGAAAACGTTAATTACGTTCAATATCGAGAGGCATCTCCGTTGATAAAACAAATCGCCTCAGTTTAAACTATTAATAAAGCGAAATTAGTTTCGCTCTAAGTACTCGCATGCGTGCGAGTCGCAAACGAGCAAAATCGATATCAGCAGCGATAATACGTTCGCTAAATCGCGTCGGTATCGCATTCGAATGATAATTGCATACCTGGAAGCAATTGAATGTTACTAACTTCCCACCTACGTTTCTGCTTTCGGCACCGTGCATGTCATCTCAATTTCGCCCGAACCTGGAGGCGGCAATACGACAAGTAATGTCTCACACCACCAGCTCCGCCATCATTACGACTGTTCGACTCGAAAGGCACTCAAATATCCACGGTTACTTGCCGCCAATCCGCGAAATTTGAATCCTTACACCGCTCACACAACCGGGAAAATTCAATTTTCCTTGCTCACACATCGACATGCATGTCAAGCAACAATTGCACCGCGTTTGTTTGCTGGCATTTAAGCGCACTTGAAGACGAGGATATAACGGCAAGAAAGGACGAAGGACGAAATTCGAAGTTTAGTGCATTACATACACGAGCTTTAGAACTCGCAATAACAAAATTCCGCACGGACAATTGGAGCATCGAACGAATGGTATTCGTTGTCCTGCCGGTCCGAATACTTACGTGTCTCGTCCTTGCAAACGTGGATCTTTGCAGGCAAATACCAACCGGAAATAACAAGAAATGCTTTTCGTACTCTCATAGACACGCCATCAAAAGAAGAGCAGCAGGATAAATACAAGGATTTGGTACGTCGTAAAATTAGTCAAATTATCCTTGATGATATTTATCGTTTATCGTTCTGATTTTTCTATTTCAAGTAGCAGAAATTTGGAATTCAAAATTTAAGGGTGTGTCAAATTTGAAGGATATGATTCAACATTCAATTAGTTTACTCGACAGGTTGTAATCAATAAATAATTACATCGAAATGTAATGGAAACTCAATTAGTTTGCAATGGGAGAATCGCTGTCAATTTTAAGAGATTCGCACATCGATTGATTACGCATGCAATTTCGCAGGACTAAATTAGTGTCAAATGCGCAATGCGATATCAGCAATAACACACACGCTCAGAGGTAATCATACAACATGAAGCTTTCTGATCGGGCATAATTGATGCGTCACATTGTGGACATTTCAGCGTCAAGACCAGAGATTATTAATATCAAACTTTGTGCGTGGACAATGTCCCCCCATGTGCGAGCGTTGATCCGTATGGTTTAATTAATAATTCAGCGTTGATCGCTCACTAATATCCAATAATTATATCAATGCAGGATTCATGATTGGTTTCCTGATAAATTCCTGATAAATTCTACCAAAAACAAAGCAATTGATTGGTTCAAAATTGCTTCAAAAAGGATAATTGTGTGATGTGAAATTTTGTTGGACGATTCAAAAATAAAATTTCCAGGATATTTATAAGGGTTGATGTATAAATAAGTTGTGTGGGGGCAGGAGTTGATTTCGGTGTTTTGTTATGACGGGTTTCGGGGTGTTTTTGGGGTTAGGATTCGAACGCCGAAGGCGGCTCTCTGAAGGTCCTTAACGGATGGCGTGGTCGAAAGTTAGTTACACGGGAACTAGACGCACATTCGACGAACGACCAAAGGGCCAACACGCTCTCGATGGGAGCCATGCATCAAGCAACCGCCACCTTTCGCAAGGATCGTTCGTCCTTTCTTCCTTACGTCTGCCCTCGTCTTCGGGGAAGTTTGCAACAACTTATGCCCGAGACGGCGCTCTTTCGACCTCCTCGCCTCAAGTTCCGAAACACCCCCGATACCTTCGTGGGGCGGCGCAAGGAAATAGGAAGTGAGCGAGTCTACAAAACGGCAATTGGCAGCCGAAGAAAACTTCCATTACGCGACGACGCTCAAAGAACAATTACGGTGAATGCGCGCCTCGTTCGGCCTAATCGACACAAGGAGGAATTATTAAGGAGGTTTTAATGCCCCTCGGCGGCGGCAGCGCATAAAGTGTGCAATAGGCAATAGTTAAAACTTGAATCATTACGATCGTTACGTCTTTTGTGCGGAGGCAGTTGCCGCCGCCTTCGAACGCCACAATTATGGGCAAACATTTACTTTCGGCTCGCGCGTATAGGACGTCCATCCAATATAATCTGGCCGTCATCAATAACCAACGATTCGAACAATGAAGGTGTAATTCAAACTTTCCCCCAAAAGGTGTGCCCGTAAAACGTCCGCTTTTGTTTCGGAATTATCCTTAGAAAATTTAATTGGCTTTACATCCTCGGATTTACAACTTTTCATGATGTATCGTCCAGCTTTGCATTGTTCCCGAACGGGGTGGATTTCTTGATGTAGATTGCATGACTCCATCATATTTGTTGGACGTCACTTCCGGGTTCATTATCGGATATATCGCCAGGTGGCGTTCGCATCACGGGCCGTTGCAATTGCAACGCGGAAAACTCGAATTAAACATCGTGCATCGTGCATGAAAACTGCATGTTTTCGTATCGACTAGACCATTGCGTGCTCATGTTGATGTCAATTTGGGCACGAATTAATGTCGTCAGGATAAAAATGGGAATTTAAATGAAACAATTCCAATGGCAATTTATTTCGCATTAATTATTTGTCATCGTGATGAGTTATGGCATCCAATAATGATAGCAACGTGTCGTACACGATAAATACTAACAATATTTTTTGACGTTGATTATTTAAATCCTGAAATCCTGAAATGAATTATTAAAGGAATATCCTTGCATGATTTAATCAGAATTTTTTCAACAGAAATTTCATATTTCTTCAATATTTCTTTTAAAAAAAACAACGTTATTTTGTTGTTTAAGCCGACCATTAATAGCACATTAAGTCGAGGTATTTATTGCTTAAAATCATAGTCAATATTGAATTAATCGTGGTGATTGCCCACAATATCAATATCCATCACACGAAATGAAAACTGACCTAAAAAGCCTAATGCTCTATTTGTTGTTGGTAGATATCTGTCAATGGAAATATTTACACATTAGTACGAGACCTCACCTTATCATTTAACGATTATTTATTTGAAACGTTTCCTTCGGCTGAGAATGAAAAAGGATCGTAACGAGAATCAATGAAATGGAACAAAATACCAAAGGAAAACGTTTGGTAAATATGATAGATGAGTTCCAATATTGGACTACTTGAACAAAAAGTTTCTCTGGCACTACGAGTGGAAAATTTCAATATTTTATCACTTGAATATGAATTCTCTACGTAATTATAAACTCTGAAAAAGTTCCAGCTTCAACTAGACAAGTATGTTCATAATTTATTCAGAAGCGTTTTAATATTTATAAAATAAATTTCATCATCACAAGAAACTTTGGAAGTCATTTGTTAGATATGAAACGTTACATTGTAACAAATCAATCATGAATTATTGAACAATTCATTTACTTGAATAATAGTTACTGATATTATAGTATTCATCAATATTATAATTTCCATCAACTTTTTTGGAAAATGCTTATGAAAAACTACTATTTGCAAAATTTAATGTCGCTTTTTGTAAGGTAAACAAAACAAAAACGAAATCTACGAGAAAGTCGTAAATGCCACAGATAAATTTTTGAATACACCAACCATCGTAAATGGATGGAATGGTTCATGTTCTTTCTCCCATTTTTAATGGCATCGGTTCTTCCTTCGCGTATGAGGTTCTATAAGAGTGCAAGTATGTGGTGCATGAGATGCAGGACTGTGATATATCTCAGTACATTAGAAGGTTCTCGGTAAGTGTAATAAATTTAAGTTTGATTTAAAAGTAATTGAGATAAAGCGCTCCTTCTGGCAGCGAACCTCCTCCAGCACACACCTCCAAAACCCATATTCCCGATTCACATCCGCTGTTCAATAACTGTTCAAGCCAGGAGAGCCTGGTTCGCACTGCTTGTCGAATGTGCTATCTCGAATTTTTCACATGAACTAATTTCATTTTATTGCGCATGCATGGTCGTCGTTATCTGTCACTCGCGCAGTGTGCAAACTCGAAACTTTTAATGGTAGTTTTCCACTTTGCCGTCACGCGTATCGTCGTCACAGTTGCAAACAGCTTCAAAAACAAATATACGAGCGTATTTAAATCGTCGGGAAAAGTTATCGGCAGCGACTAAAAAACGCACGACAAAATAACGCAGGAGAAAAGGAAAAAAGGGGGAGAGGAAGTGTTAATATTTAATTAAGTTTAAATAAAAACACCTTGTTCAACTTGTTCTGGGGGGTGCATCGTTGGTTGTAAAGTAGAACCTTGGTTGTTTTTGGGTCTTGGGATTGGTTCGAGCATCGAGGAAGACAAAACGAAGAAAAAACGGATGCCTTCGTGTTCGGGTACAAGTTGGCGAAAACTTTTGAAAAGTTGAGATTTACCGTGATTAGGTTTCCACTGGAACGCTGATATATCTTTGCTTTTTGCACGATGCTGAGGGAATCACAAATTTTCAAACTTCAACAAGAAATGTTCCGAAATACTCAATAATTTTCGAAAATTGATACATAGTTCTTTGTTTTCCTTTCAACAATAGAAGATCGATTATTTGCAAGTGGAATTTTTGGGATTATTTTAGGGTTTGAACCACTCAGTATATTATTTATAAACGTAATGAAACTGCATTGGATTTTTGTAAGATTTCTTCTTCGTAGAGTAAATGAGCGTTACAATTACTTGATTGGTAGCTACCTAAGTTCGCGAAGCGTATTTTACGATACCGACGAGGCTTTTTATCGAATACCGAGCAGATACGTTTCACTCGTTGGCCACGAACACCAAGAAGCAACACGAAGCCCAGCGAACTCATCCTGCAGGATACACGAACACATTGTTTTGCTAATCGATAAATAATTCAATTAACTTCGTACCATCGTTACACGTAATAAAAGCCGATGATTCGGGTCATATATAAAGCGCATTCTTCCATTCGTACACCTCGAAGAACGTGTCAGACAAATCCGGAAGTTGCTTTAGTTAATTGATTTCGCTGCGCCAACAAATTATGTTTCAATAAAATGCCTGAGCAAATTCTCGTAGTGTTCGACTCGCATTTCATATGAGAGTGCAATTTTTCGAAAGGTTCCACCAGGACGTTTTCACGCCGAATGAGATTATGTTGAAATGTCAACAGTTTGTTTTGCTTGAGCTGCTTTCTTGCTTAGCTGTCTCGCGTCTGGGCGTGTGTTTGACGTGCGAGCTGTTAGCATTTTTTGACATTTTCATTTGCCGTCTAATAGCCTTATTCAACTTTCACTTCTTGCATCATCCACACACCTCGAAGCACGCACCTTTCCGCCCCCAACGTCGTGTCGGATTTCATACAGGAAAGTCACATACGGCGAGGATATCAGTTTCATTCAATTTTCCGGGCTTCCATTGGGAAAAGCAGCTTTTATGATTTTGTAAAGTGTCTCGAAGTCTTTGACTGTGGAAATCTAACAAAGGAATGGTTTTTCGGACGAAATTTAATTGTGGATTGAATTTAATTGCAGAAGGAGTGAAGGAAATACGAAATGTTAAATATGGAAATTGGACAAGTTATAGGCGAAAATCAACGTCAATTTGCAATTTGACAAAGCCTCTTATAAGCTTCGAATTTGTCTTTTTTACTTTCATTAATACCAAACTTCGTCCTTCGGCTTTTCCAAGGAGTTTAAACATTCCTCAATGTTACAGGGTGTTATCATCAAGTAGAAAATTCAAAAAGTACTCAAATTTTGAATTTCTCAAATCGACTCTTCATTTTAACAAGAACTTTCTGCGTTTTTCCTACGCAACGATTATTTGAAATTTTGTCAAGTGATTTCTTAAAATGGTAACACCCTGACGTTTAATTAAAAGCTCCAAGGAGACATCCACCTCCAACCATGAAAAAACGAAAAGTAGGACAAACCCTCCCTTTTTCCCTCAAGGTGGGGCTCTTCGTCCGAAATTGACGTGCATGGCGCATAACGAAAGGAAAAACGTGGCCGGAAAATGTAAAATCCAGGACAAAATTACTGGGCAATAGGCACTGCACATAAATTAACGCAATTCAACTAAACTTTTCCTCCACCCTTTCCGCAAGCATTTATGCCGAAATAAGCAACTCCAAGATCCTTTTTCGGTATGAAAAATATTATTTGCACAAGACGCATAATCTGCAGGCGTGCGCACTCCACCGTGGTCGCTGGTCCTTGAGGGTGCAAATTATCAACGTGCGCGTAATTTATGTAACAAACGTGACCGGGTTATGCACTCCACCACCACCGACGTGCGCTGCAATTGCAGAGTAAATACACAATACCGGGTGCTCATTGCAGGGCATACTGAAGAGCCCGAGGATGGCTGCGCACGTCCTGCAAGGATTAGCGACCGTTGGCCGCTATCTGCCCGCCGTTTCTCCCAGGAGGCGGTTGCCACCACGTTCCTTGGACGCCATCGCCGAGGGGGAGTTTCGGGATGCATGGGGGACACGTTTTGCTTACTGCGAGTAAAGTTATTACGACTTCTGAATGGTCGCACTCTATTTGCTAAACTGGTCTGAAATTACTCAACGATTGCAAATATTTGTAGAAATTGGTTTTAGGATACTCAGCTGTTGATTTAAAAGAATCAGAAGTATTGGAAATTTCAACCAGTAATTCTGCGATAATTTCAAATTTATATTACAAGTATTTTTGCATTTACTATAAATTCTTGCTTATTTTCAGCAAATTCGCGAAATGAATTTCCCCAAATTTTTATTTGTTTGTATTTATATTTCGTTGCTATGGTTTGTCTGAGTTTAAGACCTTAGTTACCACACATGTAAATCAAATGGGAGCCGCCATTAAGTTTGTTATCCTTAAAATTTCATAGTTTTTAGCGAAATTTTTAAAGCTTCATAAAATCGTTATTTTTTGACCAATTTGAGTGCGGAAAAACCCGATCTACTTGTGAAGTCATGCTCTATCCTTTTATCTACTCATTTTCAATATTCGAATTTATTATTTATTACTAAATGTGCGCCAAACTATTTCAAAACTTGTAACTCAGTTATTCCAACTCAACTAGTTCAGTTTATTCACGATACTATCTACATCATCGTGACCATTTTAAAATTAGAATTCCTCAGATAAAATCATATGAGATCTCAGTTTCTGTCTTCTCCACGCGCGTTTGCAGTGAATCCTCGTTGGATGCCTTCGGCCAGCAATTACTCTGGGTAACGACGCGACCTGAATTAGAAATGTCATCTCGCTACAGATCAAAGCTTTGGCTTTAACTCTTTCGCCATGCTTCGGCGCGCCATGTACGATTCGCTGGTGAGTTTGCTTCGAAATGGAACATTCGCTCAACAATGGAAACGCGCGCGCTATGCGACCAGAAACAAAACCACCAAAACTATGAATAGTTTCCATATTAGGGAGACATCTCTGCGGTGTAATTATGCGCATGTTGGCAAAGTTGGCAACACTCGGTATGCATTTTATGCGGTGTACGAGTCACATTCCGAAACGACAAATTCACCACCGTCGTCGAGTTTTGCGAATTTTCGCGCTTTTGTCCTGTTTTAATACCATCACCAAGATAAAAGTTGTGCGATGCACAAAGAAATTCGCACTGCATTCTTTGTCTCGTTAGATTCGAAACGAGATTGCAGTGTGTGGAGATAAAAATGCACGTTTAGTTTTCTCCAAGATCATAAATAAGGCGATCATTTAGGAATTTTATGTGTCAATTAAAAATTTGCGATTTTTTATCCTTGCAGGTTTGCGTTTAGTGCGCCAGAGGCTTATTTGTATTTGTGGCAATTGCAAGAAAGTTTCAATTAAACCAAGGATATATGAGCGGCCATTATTGTCTCCGTTCACGTTCGCGTTTGCCTTGCAAGTCGCGCGCCTTAAGGACGCAAACTTTTCTTTTGTTATTGCCTGCAAGGATCTGCGTCCTTGCGCATCCTTACGCATCAGTATGGGCGATGCTGTCTAGCCCCACGAAATTGCGTTATAAAACTAGCACGTCTATTTTTCAGGCGTAAAGCGTGTACACAAAGTTGCTGTTCATTGTTTTCTCTACGTTTTCTCAACTTACGACACCGACATATAAACTTAAGTGACATTTAAGCGCGCCAAATGTGAGAGGTTCAATCATAAAAACTTAATTTTTATAAGTACTAAAAGTCACAAAGTTGAAGAGATCTCAGCCTTCTCTTTTCTAATTAACAATAATTAAACACCATCGTAAAACGAACATTGAATGTTAGTTTCAGACGTTTAGGTCCTTAATGTCCTTGATGGCTTTATCGAATTGATTTCACTCGCTTGTAACATCCACCTAATGTTTCTGCGG
Source organism: Aleochara sp. GC000083 (assembly GCA_030264555.1). Classification (NCBI taxonomy): domain Eukaryota; kingdom Metazoa; phylum Arthropoda; class Insecta; order Coleoptera; family Staphylinidae; genus Aleochara; species Aleochara sp. GC000083. The sequence goes on from JARJDZ010010173.1 coordinate 10,402, forward strand.
TCGTTTCTTCTATTGTTTCTTATGTTTCTGGCGTTATCCTGTTATTCTTTTGTCTCTGGTGTCGTATAATACTAATGTTTGACTGGTTTTTATGTGATATAACTTATCTGCGCGCTACGTGTGGACGGACGTGTGACATATGGACAGTGTTTGTCTCGATTTCCGGCCCAGCTTTTATTTGTTCGGTTCTTCAGCTCGCCAAACTTGGATGTTTACCAATGGGAGTGAGTCGTTCGATGCGACTTTATTAAGCATCACATGTTTCTCCGAGATGGATGTGTCGATATTTGTAGCTACAAGAGCAGGATGAGCAGGATCAGCGAACACAATGGAATTCCTCAAGGATAAAACGAAAGATTAAATATTGTGTGATATTCAATTGATACCGAATTTCCTCAGATATATTTTTCCTTAATAGGGGGAAAATTTCAGAATTTGTTTGTCTCATGAATTATTTTTATCTGGAAATTGTAAATTACAACTGCAGTTTGTACTCCAGATTAATTCACTTCCATTCTGGAGCAGCCAAATGAAGAAGACAACGAGTTGGTGAATGGGGGGGTTTCGGGGGAGTATGGGAAAAGGAGGCATTTGCGCTTCGCCACTTTGTCTCATCCTGCAGGCGAGTTGCTTCGTGGTGCAGTTGGCTCACTAGGTCGAAATCGATTTGGAATGAAGCCAAACAATATGTGTCTTTCCAAATTGGCTTCCGGAAAGCGACAAGGAGGCGGCGGTTGAGGATGGGCCAACTGCATGTGCTGCCTCTCCTATATTAATTTCGGCAATCTAAAAATCTCATTTACCAGACTACATTGCTTAAATTAAATTCTAAACTCGCTTCCTAGTTTTCAGCGAATTTTCATCGATCTGTCGAGTTTCGAGTTGGATGCTTCTGCGCTCATGAATCAACTCATCTCAGCGTGGGTTCGGTCCCCAAAGAAAAAACCAAACAATACCGCGACGAACAACAACAACAACACCAACAACAACTAGAGCCCAAGAAGCAAGAAGAACAACAATCCCAAGCGTCTGCCACCACTGCGGATTGTTCGGTGTGAATGAAAGCTGGGGGACGTCTTCAGCGCGCGAAGTGAATTCAACATTGTCTTCGGGTGGACGTGTGTGTAAGTGCACGAAATGCGTTTCGTCCTTTTATTGCCGCCAGATTTACTGTCTTCGATCCAGCCTCTCGGGGGAAGTCGATTCGGCCATACAACTCCTTCAGCTCCTCGCTTGCAACTTGACGAGCTGGGGTGTATTGGATGCGCAAGAGCCGAAGAAAGGCCAAACAATGAAGACAATCGGGGGCAAGTTTCATGCACTCCTTCCTCGCATTGGCATGATAATAGATAACACCGAGAGGGGAACTTTTGAATTAACTCCAAAGGCCAAAAAAAACAACAAGTGACAAAAATGCTTAGTTTGCTGTACTGGTCGATGGGACGGAGGAGCTAATTACAAACGAAATTGGAAAAATGCCGTTCGAGACGTGCTTCGTCCGGGACGCAAGGATAATGCGAGTGCAGCTGGAAGAAAAACGAAAGGAAGTGGAAATGAAGACGTTCCGAATCCAGATTGGATCTGGAGTCGGTCATATCGAGTCCTGATAGTGCGAGGGTCGTCGGTGACGTCACTTGTAATCAAAGTAAATTAAAAAGGACATCGTTATCTTTATTTGTGTAATTTAATTGCGGCCGTTTGCTCGTCCGGTTCAGCGGGCATAATGCGAATCGGGCGAAGGACGAGGACGAGTTGGATTTTCGACCGCATCAGCAACATGCGAACGTTTGGGGCATCATGCACATACGTCTTGCAATCTCAATAAAGTCCGAGTGGTTTCACATATTGCCTTTTATTACAACCAATAAATTCCGCTATTAAGTCGACCACATTGACGACGACGTCGAAGACGCTGCTGACAATGCCAACGACAAACGAAAAGAATGAAGTACATAAACGAATGTTATTTTTATCACAAACTCCGCAGAGTACTTAGTCAAGCATGAGGTCATATTTTCCCAGGTTCTGTCGAAGTTCGCCCAAGAAAATGGATTTATTGTCTGAGTAATTTATCGTTTATCCGATGAAAGACATTTCATTTTTCATTTGTGCTTTGAAGTTAATTTTAATAAAGTAGAACATTCGGAATTGGCTTCTTAATTACAGGATTACTTCTTGGCAATCTCCTTCTTTATTGTGTGCTTCAAAAATTGAATTTTTAGAAAATATTTTCAATAAAATTGAAATTAAAGTCAAATTAAATATTTTAAATATTATAAATTTTAACGATGTAAATATGCATCATATGTAGTTTTGCCATCAATGAATATTTATTGTTAATCTAAAATAAAGCTACAATTAATTGCAATGAATCTTTAATTAATGAAATATGTATTCAATTTTAAAACAGTTATTTTTCAATTCCCTGCATTTCAATATTCTTTCCCGCCTGTTACGAAACCAATTTATTTTTTCAAGTTGTGCAATTTCTATATTTGTTTTGCAGAATTCATTCCCATTCATTTGGTGCATTTTACACAATCAAAAGTTCATTTTATTACTGCTAATTGAATAGATGTTTTAAAATATAAATATGATTCATTGACATATCCGTACGTTTATTTTACTTTCAACCCTGTGAAAACCTGCCATATTGAACAAAACGTCCAGTAAATCCAAATTTAATAGGACATCTGGATCCATACGCACAAACCCAAAAAATATTATTTTTTTCGAAGGACTAAAACGTTTTTGATTCGAGCATATGACAAATAAAATTTAATTACTGATTGTCTGTGAAATACAATGAAACACAAATTAAAACATGCACACATCAGCATGGGTATAAATTTTTATAAAACAGATAAATGAATGGCCAAACTTCTGCAATAAAATTACCGTTAAATTGAAATCAAACAGACGCGGAAAAAACAAAACGAATACAAAAGCGATTGCACAAAAACCCGATGCAGATATAAACGAACTACAATTCCAATGCGAAACGCAAATAAAGTGAAAAAATGTTAGGGAAAACTTTAATACTGCACGGATAGAAATGTGAAAACATTTATAATTTTTGAAAACATGTTCTATTTGTGAGATATATGAAATTTGAAGTATAATAAAAAATTGATTGACTCCTAAATCTGGATTTTACAATTATCAGTTCCCAGCTGCTTTATCGTGGAAAATGAAGAAAAACTATGGCATGTGAAGGATGTAGCCAAGATTGGCTGCGCTCAAAGGATATTAGAAACACAGAGAGGCGGTCGTGCATCGGTTGCAAAGCCATCGGCATCGTGAAGACGAGGGGTTGGGGAAAAAAAGAAAAGGAAGAGGAAACACAAGAAAACATTAACTGATCAACTGCGTTCGAGCAGCCATCGCTGCCATCGAGAACGACCCATGAGAAACGGAAAAAGAAGGATAAGAAGACATGCTGCAAGCAAAATTGACCGGGCAACTGGAATTGAACGTGAACAACCGAGCAAATAGCGTTCGAGAGGTATTGAAATAGACTGGATGGGTTCAGTCGGATGCGAAATGCTTCTGAAATTTTTATTCGCAATTTCTGGTACGAATATTGAGCATCTACGAAAGATCTTAATTTTTGCTAAAAAAGCCATTTCCTAGTTAATGAAATAAATTGTGCTTTGAAATGCATAAAATAGAAGGAATAATCATCTAGAATTATATATTATATTCTACACGCAAAAAAACGGAAAAATAATGACTCAATTCAATTCAAGCAAAACAAATGATTGAGTTCGCATGCCACCGTTGATTTCTTTGTTTACAGCCACATTATGCCATCATTTATGACATGTGTGCGGGGAAAACGTGTCACATTTTCCCTCCTACAGCCACCCCCACAACGCTGCTGTATGCGGGCATAATCTCAACCGTTCTATGTGCCACAATGCTGAAAATAAATCGCAAAAAGCGAGCGGCATGAGCGCCACGTCTGACTGCGTGATAAAAATTATTGTAAAACTTTTTCGAGTGTCACATGCACGCAACGTTATCATAACATGCATGAAGAGCGCACGCACACATTAGCGAGTGGCGAGGCGAGATACTATCCTGCACATAAAAAATACATATAGTACGAAGTACACATATGATGTACACTCGCATCTACCGAGCGTTTCCGGAAAGTCACATTGCCGGGGGGAATTAATTTGTTATTAATTCGGATTTTTGTATAAGCATCTTGTGTGCGGGCTAATGCGACATCTGCGCGCTCGATTAAGCATTGCGTTCGCATGCACACTAACGCTAACTCTACGTAATGAAGCTCCAGGGTATTGGAGCTAGTGCGTTCAGCATGCATAATAAATGGAAAAACACGTGTTATTTATGCGAACGCTAAATGCATCTGGCATATAAATGTTCGAATCAAGTGCGATCATTACCGTGACGGAATTAATATCCATCTTCTCCCCTCCAGCTCATTCATATTAAATGTAATTATACATCAACTTCAATTACGATTTCCTACATGTACAACACATTTTTTCAACATGTTATTTTTTGTTGTCTGCCTTGTATATTTGCATATTTTATGTGTGCGCGAAGTGTAATGGACGTGGATGTTTACACTCCGGAATGCTTTACTTTACAACGGCTTTTATTATTAATAATAATCTCGTTATTTCTCACGAACGCTTGCGTTTTATTCTTGTTAGAATTGCTCCGATCCGAGGTGGCAAATGAAGCGAGAAATCCCACAGATTGGTATTTAAATGCTATTATCTTGCTGGTATAGAGATTGCAAAAATGAACGATGAACTTACATACTTAATTTTATGACTTTGAGAATTTTAATTTTCATTTTGCAACAAAAAATTTATCGTTAAAAATGTAATAATGTATCACGTACTTCTTAATAGAGTATACGTTTACCTAGAAATTAATTATAGCGTTTTAATGGTAATCCATTCAAGGATATTCATATTTGACCGGCGCCTCCGCCAAAAAAAACAAGAAATAAAATTTCCTAGGCACCTTTTCAGCTGAATCTTAAAATGGGATTCTTTGAATTTCTTTCAAAACTGATCAATTATATGTTAGTAAACAATAAACAATTACTTATAGCTTTTGAATGATGATACTTTCGTGAATATTCATATTTGGCCGGCGCCTCCGCCAAAAAAACCAGAAATAAAATTTCCTAGGTAATTTTTTTAGCTGAATCTTAAAATGGGATTCTTTGAATTTCTTTCAAAATTTATCAATTATATGTTAGTAATCAATAAACAATTAATTGTAACTTTTGAATGATGATACTTTCATGAATATTCATATTTGGTCGGCGCCTCCGCCAAAAAACCAGAAATAAAATTTCTTAGGTACTTTTTCAGCTGAATCTTAAAATAGGATTCTTTGAATTTCTTCTAAAACTGATCAATTATGTGTTAGTATACAATAAACAATTAATTATAGCTTTTGAATGATGATACTTTCATGAATATTCATATTTGACCGGCGCCTCCGCCAAAAAAAACTAGAAATAAAATTTCCTAGGTATTTTTTCAGCTGATTCTTAAAATATAGTTTCTTGATTTCTTTCAAAACTTATGATTTATATATTGGTAAACAATATACTATTAATTATAGCTCTTGAATAATGATACATTAATGAATATTCATATTTGACCGGCGCCTCCGCCAAAAAAAACAAGAAATAAAATTTCCTAGGTAATTTCTTCAAGTATATCTTGAAATAGAAAAACTTCCTTTAATTATTAGCATTTCAAAACTTCTATATAACTCATAATTACTTGCTGGTAAACATGCAGAATAATTACCAGCGAATCTTTGACCCATTTTACTGCAAAAATAATTCCAGCAAAAAACCCTTTCTATCCAGCTACCGTGCAAACAAACAGCTAGGCAGAATCGAAATGATGATATGCTTGATGATGATGATAATAATAATGATAATGCAAGAAGAAGTGCATTTTTCCACCGTATGCCAGGGAATAAAATACCCTCAGAGCTTCCGGGAATTTTTCCCCGAATGCATGCATCTTTATTACCAAATACGGTTTGCTGCAATTCGAAGCCGCCTCCCAACATTTTTGCATTTCTTATTTCGGGGCTCTAAACTTGATACGGCAAATAAGCAAGCAACTCTGCAAGTGAACCCATCTGAAGTGGGCTGAAAAGTTTGTGAACGTGGTACAGAAAGAAAACGGAATTCTAAACGACTTTATGGACGTTGCAAGCGAATAACAAATTTCTTAATTACATCAAGTCCCGTCATTATTTATTTATTTGGATGTAAACTTTGGTGGTGGAAAAACATCTCAAAGAAAAATTTCCGGGAAATAAAACTCGGCGTGGTTTAATTTCAAGTGAAGGTTGTATTTAATCAGGATTTGCTCGGTGAAAGCTGGAATATTGGCGGATAATATCCAACAGGTACGAGGCAGTCTATTTAATCCGAGTGTGGTTGTAGTAGTAGAGGTGATACGAAGGCGACGGAATTAAATACGAGTACATTTAATTAAGAAGCACTAACCTGCTGGTGGCATGAGCCACGAGGAGGTTAACCTGGTCTCGAGCCTTGAGTACGCATTCATCCTGCCACCTCCTTATATAATAAAGATAGAAATTAATTAACTTAACGCCTTATGACACCATTCGGACTAATGCCGCATTGCCGCAAGATCTTGAGCACGAATCCTCGAGAAGTCGATTCCTCAGATCCTTCCCCTACCATCAAACGCGTAATATAATATTATGAGTCCTAATACGTTATGATAAGATTTGGAAGGACCAATATGATGACTTGATTATTTTGACGACTACCAAAAATTTTACCTGAATCAATTTCCAGGATTAATTCAAGTATCAGGAAATCTCTCCTGGATACGAACCATGGATAGAGTGAGTAATCAAGTAGCGATAACCCGTTCGATAATAATTAATAACTGTTAGTAATCAATTGGCTGAGCTGGCGATATGTCGGCCAAGTTTCCTTCCCCTGATGACCGGTAACCGGCAGTGCAATAAAGTTGAGCCTGATTCGACCCGGGATCGATGCCAGCAAATAAATGCGACCAGCAACCGGGAAGCAACAGCCCAACACTCTACATGGGGAGCAGGACAACAAGAAACAATTCATCCGACGAGCATCGATGTTGGTGCACACCGCACGATATTGTGGCCAAGTTTCCATCGGCATCGGTGGTTATAATTAGCGAACCCTTGAGAGTTTTGGACCCAAGCATCAACGATCTATGAGTGTATAACAGGGCAGTAGTGGACCAAACTGGATCGAAGCTTCAGGAAACCCCCGAGGGCGTTTGTTTCCTAATGGCTGAATCGAGTGCCACATTTCAATTTTGGATACCCAATACATTTTTGACTTACACTTTGATTTGTATGGACACTTTGGATAGTGATGTGGGACTGACCTGGAACAGGAAATATGAAAAAATTAGCAAATTAGTATGTAATTTGAATCTTTAACGATCCAAATTAATATTCGTGATTAATTAATAAATACGGCTGTTCTATTATTATTATTAACCACATGAAGGGTGCATATTCCCGATAGGGGAATGGTGATCGTTTGTGGGTGAACATAAAACTCCCAGCCGAAACGTGCATATTTAGAATTTGCATATTTATGTAAATCCAATCCGTCGACGAGTGCTCTGTTGATATTATATCTATATGTAGCATGAGGGGGTGGTTGGAGATGGTTTGGGGGCGGCGTGCGATGGTTTTAAAAACCGCTCACGCTCAGGCGTACGTACTTTATGTGTGTTTTGGTAAAATACACAACAAGGTTGGGGGCTTGCGGGGGCGGTGTGACCGAGCTATGGATAGCCAGGCGAGCAGGGAAGCGGCAGCGATTCAATCAGTGACATCCCATAATGCATTTCCGTGTTTGCGATAAAAGCACTTCCTTTGTTTGCGCTCTTTTGTGCGACAATAATACGTAATTATTATGGACCGAATGGCGATACGCGCGTGTAAAGCCAACACGGCCAACCATCCGATTCGAATCGATCGAAATTAATACATTTTCCACTTCAGATCGGATTGTAATTGTATTTTTATTAAATTTGGGGCAGTAGACTTTTCCAGAATATTTTAGGACTATCCGAAGACTTAGAGAGATCAAGGGTCTTGTAGAATGGTAAGGATCATAGTTGGTCCCAGATAGATCTTAAAGGTCACCTTGACTTTGAATTGGTCTTAGAATTTCTAGGGTATTTTGGATCTACTAAATCCAAGATATGGACAGTCTTTAAGGATCTCTTTGATACTCAAAAATATACAGATCAAAAAATGTTCAGAGTGTTTTAAATCAAATTAGGTCATTTTGACTTTGATCTACTGAGTTTGAATTTAATATTGAGTATTGTCTTGAAACTGATCTTTTTTTTGGGTCATAATTCCTGATTGATATTTTGCTTGATGACCCAAAAGTGCTTTCTGAGATAGGTACTTAAAGTCACATGATTCTACTAGGACCTCTTTGGTTTTGATATAAGTAGATCTAAGCCCTAAACCTTATATTTTGGTCTTGGTCCTGGTTTTATCACAACTTAAAGAAATTCATCACCAAACCTACTTTTGCTTACCATCTTAACTTTGCTGGGTTCTAATGGTTCTATCTAACTAATGGTACTATCTAAAAATTTACACATCTGCTTTTTTTGAATTTTTCATGTACCATTTTTATTAACAATCCTGGGAACCTCAAAATGATAAATATAAAAATGGATGATAAATGAGTACATTTTGTAGCATTCAGCATTCCGACCAGAGATTGGATGTGCGGGTACGCAGAACAGAGTGGGTGGTTAGAGTATGGTTAAATTCGCGAAGGCCGGGTTTGTTTGGTTGCCAGTTTCTGGCCATTTTACTACCATCAGCGGGCGCATTACACCGGTACAACGCACAGAATGTTGCCCGGTTACAACCAACGCACCAGGCACGCTTGCTTGCACAACTCGGTGCGCATTACTGCCGGTTTAGTTGGCGTGTTATGTAACGCCTTCTATTAACAAACGCGCAGCATTCGTTCGACCTGCCCCCGATCCCGACCAGCAACAATGCCGGCAGATATATTCGTTCGAACATGGCGGCTAACAAGCAGGAACAGGAACGGGAACAGCAGGCGACAGAATGGTACCAACACAAAAACAATGCAGCCATGATTCAGTTGGTCCCATCTAAAGGTTGCTCAGAAATGAAGCCAAAAATGAATATGCATCATGTCCATCATGCACCATTCAAAACTGAAGACCAAAAAGTAATTGGTCATTATTGGAGATGGTATGAGGACAAATTTAAGGTACATACCCGGAAATGTGTCCTTATAATGAAATGATTAGATCAAGTGTTCAGATTGGGGACGTTAATTGCAAATGTGACCAATTCAGGAGTCGTTATGAATTCCCAATAACTGCATTGCATTCCCTCATGGAACAAGAATGAGGAGTTGGCATAGAACGGAAGATCCCATTGCAAACCCTTTCCCGTCAAAGATTTACATATAAATAAGGCATATACAGGTTGCTCGGGGGCGGCAAGAGAATTGCTTGATGAAATATGTGGAGAATGTCCATTGAGAAAGGCGTAAATAAGTTACAAAAGAGTCACGTTGCGTTCGGAAATTGCAAACGTTGACGTGAACGCGTTCCACTTTAACTATCGCCTCGGTCACGTGTCCATATTTGCACGCGCCCGACCTGTGCGCCATTTAATTCAAAAGCAATTCCTTGGCGACGTGCTGATGCATTTATGCAAATTACGACTTCGCTGGCTGCGCGCACCTAATTGAAGCAAATTCACGCCGCGACCGTTCGTGCCGAATGCGTCGATGCGAAAATATTTATGCGATCTCTTTTATTGCGTTGCACAACACAAAAAGTGGCGGCGGATCAAAACGCGACTTGTTTACTGGCAATAAAATGCATGCATTACATAATAAAAGTTTTTAATGCGATATTTAGTTGCCGGTTCGTTTTGTAACAGTTTTGTTTTTACTGCCGCATTGCATGTGATACCACCCAGGAAGTATGGGGGCGGCATTGGCGGCAATGGCGGCGGTGCGCAAACTTCAATAATATTCCTAATCTAATATGAACTTCCAACGGGGAGCGCACATAATGAACTATCCATAAACGCAATTAACGAGTGGTCTCACTGCATGCTTTATTGCAATGGGGGCGGCAATCGTGGAAATGCATGCATACATGGAAATATAATTGAACAATCATGCGCAAATCAGCTATTTAGTTAATAAATTATTTACATTCGAAATGAATTATCGCGTGTAATTAAATAATTTTTAGAGCTTCACAGTCAAATCCGGAAAATTCACTGGATTGTAAAAAACGATATTTACGGATTTATTTCAGCAAATATTGCATAGTAAATTGCCACCCCCGTAGAGTTTAATGACTCTCGATTGAAACCCTAATTACAGTATAACCCAAATTTGATCAATCAATAAAGATTCAATTTTTGTATTTCTTGCCGCCCCAAGTTATCACTAAAGTGCCGCCCCCAGTAATTTTCATGATCTGCCACATCATAAAATTTAATCCCTTAGTGTATATTTATTTACATTTTAAATTTGGTGAAAATCGGTTCACTTGTTTAGGAGATTCTAATATGAATACTGCAAATAAGGAAATTGTGTAGTATGATAAATAATTGTTGAAAATTTGAAGCAAATCAGACTGTTCGTTCTTGAGATATTAATGAAAATGTAAACCATATCATTTCAAGTTAAACTTCAACAGGTGCCTCAGCCGTTGCTAAGGAAGAGCTGAAGTTAGCCTTAGCAACTGCCAAATAAATCAAAAGGGAGCCGCCATCATGGATCTTCAAGGTTTTAATCCTTAATTTCCATAAGAGATTCTTTTCGTAATAACTTGAGAACTACTTGTCCGATTTTGATGATTAAAAAAGCAAATGAAAGTATACATCTTCGTCTATCCTTTGCTGTTTTTCGAAATGTGTTTTTGAACATTTTAACTTTAAATAATTGTATCGCAAAATTGTTTTTCATTTCATATTTATTTGAAATATTCATATACAGATTTTGTGGTAATGCTTCGTTGCCACCCCCGGTATCATATAACAATATCAGTCACCATAATAGAAGATGTAAATAGAAAACACCAGAAGGAAAAAAGAAGTATACGAACGAACAAAATAATCCTCGAGAAATATTTACGAGCAGCGTTGTTGTATGTGAGTGACTTCAGTGCAGTCTGCACGGGGGACTGCATTTGTTACATTGCCATTGTTCCTCCCCGTAATGTCGCAACAGGGAAGCGAACAACTGGAGAACGCAAACGAACACATGTTGTGCCACACTCTATTTGCCGAAGACTCCGCGAAAAAATGAAGAATGCGAGCGCAACGAAAACGCGAGCAAAAAGGCGGCGTGGAACGACCCGAATGAAATAATAGTCAATAATACTTGGAGGCAATAAAGATCGTAAAGAACAATCGAATTTGTCAGGACTGCTCTCGAGAGGTACATATGTTATTCGTTTAGGGAAGTGAGTGTTTCTGGGGGCCTCCCATCCGCCGTTCGCGCTGGAGTATGTGCATCCATCTGCGGCAGTCGATGGCCAGAGACAGATGAACGAGGCACTCTGTAGAATTGTGTTGCCTGCCGCCTCCGACGCCGCACACAATATTCCTGCAGTATGCGCCTCGAAATGCTCTCTTGGCGGCGGTGCGCCAAACTCATATATAAACTTTTATCGACGGAGGTGGAATCCAACAAATATATATTTTGGAGAATGTTGAATTAAAATATCCCGAATGCTCCAGAGTCCTTCAAGCCATGCAATTTATTTGGTCTAGAGTAAAACTGTAAGGATATTCAGGAGGATACTCTACAGAGTTATATTTTGTAAGGAATACCTTGAAATCGCCCTCAAGGATATTTGTTGCAAGAATTGTTTTACAATCTGAAAAGACTGAATGCAGAATTCCAAGGATCAGTTGAAATCAGATACACATTAGATACATCAGTCATCCTTGAATTTCCTAAAGAGATCCATAAAATTTCAAAACCAACCCTGGGACCATCTCTGACTGGTCATGGTTTACCCTGGAATGATCCCGGTTGCTCCTTTTTGAGCTGAAACCCAAGTGAACGGATCGTCGACCAGCAGATGTAGTCCTGGTCTGGGACGAGATCGAAGCGTTTGACCGCAAACTACAGCCATCCGGAGTGAGATGGCTGAGGACCCGCAGATACAACACATTCGAATCGATTTGCGCGCAAGGAGTGTTGTAACTGATAGCCAGCAAAGTGGAAATCGCTGGCGAAACGGTGCGCTGGATGCTGAGAGCTTGCAGTGCTCGCCAACCAGTCCGAAATCGTTTGAAGCATGAGCATTAATGCCGCCACCGCCACCGCCACTGCCGCCTCCAAGGCTGCTGCTACTGCTTTTGAAGCTCTTCCGACCATCAGCATGACCGAATCGCCGCTGTATTTGTAATTAGATTTTCTCTACGATCTGCTATCGTATGGGCATCGTTGTATTTATACGACGAAAATGGGGATTTTCACGTTTTACATCGAACCATTAATTTAAGTTGAACTCATTTTGCATATACAAATTATAATTTTAGTTATGCAATATGTAGTTTTATTGCTGAGTTTTATTCCTACAGTTTGAAATTAGTTTCTGGAACACTTGGTTTCATTATCTACCCAATTTGGGTCATCATAGATCCTAAAGGTTCTCTCTTCAAATTGGAACTGGTTTTGAGTTCTGATCCTGTTTTTGGAAAAACTCTTTTGAAATCACTTGAAAAGTATCCTTGTTTATGTTTAGACCTGTCGAATCTGATCTTATTTTGAAACTAAACCTTTGAACCCTCCGTAAGTTCCTTCAGTCCATTTGATAACTTTATGGAACAAACTGAACCCAAGAACTAATCAGATGCAAAAATTGTAGTATGCAGTTTTCAAAACATGTGCAAAAAAGGTTCTGGTGAGGTCTACTCCTGTAATTTTGTAATTGATTAGGTTCTTACTTTAGATCTTTAATATAAATGCCTTCAGTCTATTCGATAACTTTATTGAACCAATGCAATTCGAACCCAGAAATGTATCCAAGAACTGAAAGTCCCATCTATCCTTTTAAAAAGTCTTAAGAACAATTTTGAATTAGGGTCAGACTTGACCAATCTGACTTAACCTAGAGACCTCATCATAAAAACCTTGAATCCTTCCCATAACTTTATGGAACAGACTGAACTCAATCGATTTACTTAGACTAGAACCATAAACCATAGCTTTAAACAACTTCCAATATAGAAAATAGATGTTAGCTTTACCCACACGCTATCTATTAAAGTTACACAAAGCGTATCACAAATATTGAACGGGGGGCGGCATAGATTTTCCCTCCATCAGCTTATGTGTATACATGGCGCTTATTACAAGAAGAAATAATATCGGGGTTAGCGTGCGGACGCTATTAATACAACATCCCCGATCCGCATCCAGAACCCCATCTCCCATCCGCTTTGTGTTCTTCGTGGGGCGGCTTCTTCCCGAGCAGACGCAACAGCGCGCGCTAAAAAATGATTTACGACTTGAATTATTAAGTGGATGCTGTTGCGCTCTCCATTCGCGCGATATTGCGCGATGGTTGCTTCGTTAAGTTTCCTAAACCGTGAAATGAATGAGTCCGATGCGTCGAGACTGTTGCGCTGCCGCCCCCCGCCCGAACAAATGCGTCCATGTTGTACTCGAGCTTCAGCTGCAGCAGGATGCTTAAGAAGTGGATTCGACTGGGATGGTTGGAGGCGGCTGATATCCAGACTACTATCCATGTTTTTATTAAAAACGATTAATTATTAAAGTAAACTAAAGACTATGGGTTTACGCGGCTGCAATATTTATGCTTCTATTATAACCGGAAGTTGCTGCTTTGAATAGCGGCAAATTGATGGCGCTGCATCCTCCGGACACGAATGGAAGATTTAATTGAAAATTAATTTTTAATTTTTTTCATCCATATTTTTTCATCCATTTCCGGTTTGCTATTAGGTCTTTACATTACTGAACGATGTCGTGGGAATACTCCTTCGGAGATATCAAATGAATGCCGCCACTTTTCTTACTTTTCCTACTGGAGGTGTTTTGCTACCTCCAAGCTTTTTCAGCCGAGTTCGTGAACTAGATTAGGTACTTTTCGTTCCTTCGTCTGCCGCCTCCGCGCACTTTTATTTCCTCACTCAACGGCGGCGACCGACGGAGGCGGCTGGAGCACCTCGCATCAGCATCAGCATTGCTTACGAGCGACGGTGGCATCTTCTTAATAAGCGCCACTCGTAAATATCATTTTAGTGCATGATCAGAGTATATGGGGGCGGCAGAATAAGCGAGATAAAAGCATGCACATTGACACTGGCGTATTTCTCCCTCGTTACTTTCAGGAATCCACCTCCAATTTTGCCCTTTAATATTCAAACATATTCACCAAGCCAGAAGATCTTAAAACGTGATTTGTTTTTGTTGTTTTCCATCTTCCTTATAAAATTTTCCTCGAGACACGAAATTGAACTTATTGGATAAATTCACAATTCAGTGAATTGTTCATGTATTCAAATTAGTTTGAATCAAAAATGGGAGGAGGGAAAATTTGGATTAGAAACATGAGAGGGAAAACGTCATAACAATCAGCAACTATTTGGTTTGGGAATGAAGGTAGGAACTTTATTAATATCAAAATTAATATGCAACTCAACCCTCGTCCATTTGCAGAGTTGCACGAAGGATTAGTATTTTGTTTCGCTGTGCAAAACGTCACGACCTGCCCGGAAAATGAACGATAAAGGCGCTTATTTGTTCGAAACATGATGAAAATTAATTTCTCTATCAGGGGCCATAATTCTAATTGAGTTTCTGTCTTTCGGATGCAATTAGATCTACGACTGAGTGACTGACTGTGGGACTGAGTGATGAACTTCATCTTCATTTGCCGCCTCCAGCTGCACCCGAAACGAGTCGGCTGTAACTGAAAACGCAAATCCATTTCTTGGGGCTGATGAAGGTCTGCATCTGCTTCCACCACATTGCATATTTCAATCGAGTGCACTCAAATTACGTTCGAACTTGATCGATTCATACACGTTATAATTGTTTCGGGATTGTTTCATTCCCTAGTGAAGTAATTACAATGTTACTTCACTAGAGATAAATCCAATATTAACTTTGAAGACAAATCTAATATTGAAACCTCACTTTTTCTATTTCTAATGAAGTAATCAACTTTTTACCTCACTAGAGAAGAAGGTTTAATATAAGGGATTAAAAAATTGGTGGTTTTTATGGAAAGTTATATTTCTTCGTAAAAATGCGCAAATAAATTGGGGAACATCTTATTAAAAGTCCACTCCAGGATAATTACAACATTTGAGTGCTTCGCAACTTCTGGAATGCTCGAGCCGCTGAGATATTCGCACATGCAAACACCTGTGAACGTTCAAACTCATTACGAGCAACTTTATTGGACAGTTATTGGGCAACGGGCAACAACGCAACAACAACCACCGAACAAGCGGGATAATGGTAAAAGGTTTAGACGTTGGCGCACGACGAGTCGCCCTAAAATAGAGCGCTCTATTTCGACGTGGAGGCGGCAGAATACAGCAATCGGTACCAACGTGTGTGAAGGGAGGCGGCAAGACGAGCGGACGTTTCGGTACGAGCACGTCCGGTGCGCTGAAACTATGGCCGAAAGTGGCGCGTTCACGGGCTGAAATTTTCGGCGTGTTTCTGTTTTAGTTTTATGGCGGCGGCAACGCGCAAGGAATTAGCTCGAATAATACGGTGGCGAACAGGCTCGACGGGCGCGCTTATTACCACCGCTCGTCGCCGCCTCTCGGCACTATTAACGCAGCCGGGAAGAGGAGGAGGAAGCTGCGAGAGGGTTTAAAGAACCGGGAATGGAGGCGCGAGGGAGCGGGGGCGGCAATTCGGTGGGTAGTGTGTGTGGCGGTGAGCAGTTTGCTTTGCCTCGATGATTAGTCCCTTTTCAGGGATAAAGAGTTGTCCGTGCGGTGCCGTCTCATGTTGTAAGGGTTTGGGTCTCGGTCGACAAATGGATGCCTCGAGGATGGCGGCGAAAATGGGGGGCGGTTGTGGATTGGTATTGTGTTTGTCTAATTTGTGAAATTATGGTCGCATCTATTAGAGTTTACATGA